>JAWQRP010001450.1:0-19112 GCA_033557875.1 Quadriops clusia | reverse complement strand
TCCGTCCCAAGTTTGGCAGTCTGGGCGGACGACAAACAGCTAATTTTAAAATTTCCCTGAACTGATCCGGGTTATCCGGAGATCCGACATAACGGGGGCCGACTTAACGAGGTTGCACTGTATGTACTTTGAAGTATATCAGATTAAGTGAAACAAGGAAGATCTTTTTAGTTGTATATCTGTTGTTCGGAAATCTGACATCTTTTCTTAAGGAGAATGCAAAGCAAATTTTTTACTTGAAATTCACCATATTTACGCAAAGAAGTTAAGGGAAATTTACAATGATTTTAACCCTTTGAGTGACAACATGATTTTTTAGTGTGCATTGAGGAGCGCGCTCGCGCTCCTTGGCACTCAAAAAATTAATATATTAACCACTTAACAGTTTTGCCCAAACCATGCTTCGACAACGTGTTCCGTTCTTTAGTGACATGTCTGAATCAGGTTCGAGTTAAAAAATCATATGCAGTACTTTTATGAAATTGCACGACTGATGCTCGTGTAGCGATTAGTAAACCAAAGGAACTTTTTTACTATGAATACAGTGTTTTATTGCACAAATGTAACATCTGTATGTATGTTATTATATGCGAGTTGATTTAGGTACTCAGAAATATTTGAATAGTCGTGTTTAGAGCATACAACATATACTTACATTTTTCTTCCTTTGCATTTTATAAATATTTTTATGCATAATAATTTACATTATCATATGATTATTAATATTGAATAAAAAAAATGACATATTTTAAAGCCGTTTTTGGAAAATAATATGACTATTAAGTAAGTGGTTAATCACATTTTGTTTGCAATGTTTTGGTCAAACAAAGAATGAATTTAACAAAATTGATGTGTAGGAAGAAAATCACTGATCGATTCCTGTGTTATTTATTTAAAAATAAATAATTATTTTGAATTAAAATGGTAATACAAACCTAGTACAGTGAAACCTCGATTCATCATTTTTGTAAGGACCGTGTAAAAAAAACGATTATTGCGGGAAAACAATTACAGCGGCTAGTGTGAAAAAGTTATAAATAAGTACAGTAGAGCGTCGGTTATCCGAACTAATTAGGACCAAGGGTAGTTCGGATAATCGATTTTACAGAAAAATAAGAAAAACAAGTAGGTATATAATGTGTTAATATTTATTTACGTTATATTTTAACATAACATAGCTCCTTAGAAATGTAATTACACAATTTCATTTGAACAAGTTGTCCTTTTTTCTTCAAAGCCAGTTTAAATATCAACACAGGAATGATGCGTCACTTATATCAATTTAATACTTTATGCCCGTCGGCGTCGTCGTAGGGTTAACAAAGACTGTGTATTTATGCCTCACTCGTTTACACACAGTCTCCGGACGAAAAATAAACAATTTAAACTAAAAATTTTGCATTGACGAAGAGGTAATAGATGGTTAACTTAAATCACAATAGTTGAAAATTATGTTCGGATAACCGACGTTCGGATAATCGACGTTCTACTGTAACTGCATTATGAACAAAGTACAATATTATATTAATTCATACACAGATTATGTATGTATAATAAAAAAATAGAATAATTTATAGTTTTTTTAAATCAACAATTTTTGTTTGTTTAATATAATTATGTTGAATAGAATACAGTCTATTTTCTAAATTAACGAGTAACTTCTCATCTATTGGTGAACACATTTCTTGTATAGTTCTCATTTTCTTCATTTTTAATCTCTACTTTAGAAAGGCGAAACTAAAACTGTGAACACCAAAAACATAACACGTAATTTTAAGAGTGAATTATAAAAAACGTAGTCTCTAAGATGCCATTTTATATAATTCAAATATTAAAAATCAGCCGACATATAAATCCGTTTGGCCGGATCTTGAACAATAATAATAAGCGGCTCTAATAAAAAAGTGTAATTAAACTTCCGAAGATCGTTACAACGAATAATTAAAAATTAATATTCGTGTATAATAAGCACCCATGTTTTTTCAGATAAACAGGTTAATAAAATTTACAAAAACATGTGGTCAACAATTATTTTTATTAATATTAGATTACCTTAAACTTAAGTCGGAAAACTAACCCATTCTAGTAATGCCTTTTCAAGGTCTGGAAACATTTTTGAACAGCCTTTATTTGCTTTTTTTTTTGCTAGGCATTTTTTCGAACGTTGCTTTATTTTACCATCACAATCTAATATTTGTTTCATTGATGGCAAAATGAGAACTAGCAGATCAATTTCCGTGAAGCTCAGAGTATTTTACTAAGTCCAATGTTTCTTTTGCAAAGTAGCATTTTCTAGAGTTCATTTTTGAATACTCAAGTTGCGACACAAAGTACTAGAGGTAGTGTTCGCTTGGAAACAATCTACAAAAAGAACGTTTTCGGCAACAATATTAGACTCATGAAACCCAGCAGGTGTACACATTCAGTAGGACATGTGAGCATAGGACAGCTTCGTGCCGACTTAGAATCACGTCCACTATTGTTACTTATATTTTTTCCGTCATTACTTGTGTATAATATGCACCCTAGATTTTTGATGAGAAAAATAAGAAAAAAATGTGTATTATATTCAAGATTTTACGGTAATTGCCTGAACTATTATATGTTCAATTTTAAAGTTGTCAGTAGACAATTGTTAGGGTTGTTGACACGATCGCCCATCATTGGCAGGTACTAGATGGTCTGGCTGTTCTTACTATACAGAAGAATCGCAAAAAACAAACGAATGGTAGTATAACCCATTTTCTAGTACCCGTCACTGAAGGGCTATCGTGCAAACAACCATAAGAATTGCACTAGTATCTTAGTTTTTCTTTGTTACCTATGAGAATATAGTTTGTGCTCTTGTCTTTTCAATACGAGATTCAGTAATGAAATAGGAAGTTCAATAATTGTGTATATCAACATACATTTTCACACTTCTTATAACTATTAGAAATTTACATTTAATGACAATATGTATTTGGTAGCACATATTTTAATATCAAAGGTAATAACAGCATTGATAATAGCTAACAGTATAGTCGGCTATGACCCAATTAAAAGGTAGCTCTTGTAACAAAAGAAGGTAACAATACCACTTATAAGTTGTCAAATATATTGTAATTTTATTTCATAAAAATAATTTTTTTTTATAAATGGTGGACATAATATATATAATAGTGGGCATAGGTTTAAACTACTGAATGAGAAAACCTAAAATCACTTATATTTTGTATATTTCTTATTGAATTGCTGTTATATTTAGGGTGGGTTTGGATGTAATCATTGGAACAAGCATCAGGTAAGATAAATATAATAATTTTCGATGTCTAGTTTTTTTGGTTATAACTTTAATAAAAATTAACTGTAACTTACTAAACAATTATCATAATTTAACAATTGTGATTAATAATATTATCCTAATGAAGATGGCTTCACAACTTCTGTGGAATTGGCAGGTTGTTGCGTAGTCTGTTGGAGCAAATTTTTGCTAAACCATGATGGTCTTTCTTTTGCCATTTCAACAATTCTCTTTCCTTCCCAAAATTCCTGGGGGTTGTTGTTATTTTCGCCTTGATACAAAACTACAACTTCTTTTTCTATCGGATCTAGGCCAAGCTTTTCCTGGATCTTATCTTGCATGGCCTTAGTTTCATCCATAACTTTTTTGTAACAAGTAGCTACAAATAATTTTCAATAAGTATATTAGGTACCGTGCCATCAATAAATTTAACAATTTAAAACCTCTCCATTGATTTCTTGATCAATTTTCTACTCTGTTATTCTGGTTCGTCAAATGTACAATCTTTTATTTTGTTTAAAAATATGTTACAGAATTTGCAAACCTTATTTAAAAAAAAACATTTTCATTCCTAATTAATTATGCGAGCAAGTTTGGTGATGTGTTTGCCAGCTACTAAGAGAGGTAGGCGCAAGTCAATATATAAAATATGTTGATATTTTTTTTGCATTAGTTCACCAATGCTATATTTTATTAAGAAATTATGTTTTCATGTCTAAAATTTTTACTTTCAATTAAACAATAATTTTTCAAACAGCAAAATAAAGTTTATGCACTCTTATATTTGGTAAAATTGCCCATAGGTCGACAATGAACTTTGGATTTAGTTCTTTCAAGAACAAAGTAAGGGAATGCTTATTAACGGATCTCTTTTAAAAGAAAAGGCTTGTTAATTAAATTCAAAAGTACCGGAATTCATTTCATCTGAAGCAAGGGACGATTAACTCACACGTCATGGTATTCATGGACTTATGGTGAAAAATTATCAGCGGATCCTACAGCAGTACACGAATTCTCAAAAAATTTTTTAGAATTGATAAGTCAAGAAAAATAAAGGTAATATTGATGGAAATAGGTGTTTCTAACTACCCCTAAAACAACTTACCCATTTTATGTTTGAGAGCTGATTGTGTAAACTAAACCACATATACTAAACACTCCATGTTCTACCTATTCTTTTTAAACATTTAGCAATTTTTTTTATTAATAAATTGTGAAGATCTTCAAATATGAATTTGTTTAACCCCTTGGGTCCTGATTTATTTGAACTTTTTTAACATATTGAACGTATTTAGTTTTTTTATAATATCTTAATAACTACATTTATTTTATAAACCTAACCAAAATATATTTTTATTCAGAAGACAAGTAAATGAATACAAGATTGATTAAAATAAACAAACCAGTTACATTTTAATAATTTTGAAGAGTGTGATACTTTTCAAAGCAGCTTGGCAGATGCAAAGGCACTTTGCATTGTCAGGTCTCTTTTCTTACTTTATGGTGGTAACAAACGCGGCATCTTTTCGTAGGATGCTGTTTTGTGTTGGTTGGAGGAATATTCTCCGGAAAATGTCCCCAATGTTTCGCCTGTAAGCGAAGTGGCGTTTCACAAATTGAGGGATTGCTAAGGATAAGCCAAGCATGTCAGAGGATTGTCACGCAACGCATGCGTAAACATTACTGTTAGAAAAAATCACGCATATGTTAAATTCCAATGACGTATCAGAGTCGTAATCCGTAATTTTAATTAGTCAAATCGATGACGACTCTCAATCGTCAAATCTACCCAAAGGGTTAATAAATTTCTTTTATTGCTAAAATTCATGAACAGCAAAATGTAAAAAATATCAACATATTTATATACTCATCTCCATTAGTAAAACACTTGGGGCGGCATTCCGAGAGCACATTTACCCTCTGGGCAAGGTTAAAGGTAGGTTCACAATGTAATGTACCTGGTGCATAGCTCAGGTACATTACATTGTGAACCTACCTTTAACCTTGTCCACAGGGTAAATGTACTTTCGGAATGCCGTCCTTAATGGTAAAAACTTTGTCAAGTTAACTCGCATTAATTAATTTGAACAATAATACTTAATACACACTATACAATCATTTGCAGATTAAATACATTCGGTGAAAAAATTCTAAGTGCGGCGGCAGGCAATCAAAGTACAGTGGTACCTCGGTTTTCATCGATTATCCGTTCCAACACAGTCGACGAAAACCGAGACAATTATTCCCGTATGAATCAATGTAAATCGAATTTCATTCGTTCTAGATAGTCTTAATTACATTACAAAAATACATTTTATACAGAATGTTCGTAAGTTTAATAAATAAATAATATTAAACTCTTAACCTAAAGCAATAGGAAATTAAATGTCAAATGATCACACGGAAGAACTGGGGCGAGTTGGTTGGGCACAGTGTACATTGGGAGAAAATTTAAATGTCCGTTTTGTATTTTTCACATATATCGTTTGTACTGAAGGGTTCTGATCCATAAATACAGCAGGGTACTAATATAGCACAAACGATATGCGCGGCCAGCAAAATTGAACAATATAATTTTCTTCCAGTGTATCCTTGACTTTGGCTTGGTCGGATGTATTCTCAAAAAAATCTTGACGGTTCGAGATCTAAACTGCCGCAGATGATGATAACAACACTGGGTTGAAAAGAGACGGAAAATAAAATGCCGGTGTTGTGCGAATAGAACTTCAAAACACGTGTGTATCCTTTGTTTTCAAAAATTAGTAATGCCGAATTCGTCGAAAACCGAGCCAACTTTTTTGGGACGTTAACCGAAATGGATGATAACCAAAGGCAACGAAAACCGAGGTGTCACTGTATTGCTTAGAATGGTTTCCTCGTATACATTTAATCTATAGACGACTGTACTAGTACTGTCCAACTAAATCTTTCAGTCAGACACCAATACAGCCTATGCCGAGAGACAGAGAGAGAGTATTCAGAGGGAGAGAGAGTATTCAGAGGGAGAGAGAGAGAGTATTCAGAGAGAGAGAGAGAGTATTCAGAGAGAGAGAGAGAGAGTATTCAGAGAGACAAAGTAAGCCATTCGTACTCTTGTTAAGCAGTAATCCATCTAACTAGGCGATCGACCGAGAAATAACTTGCTCCTCCTATAATTAGATCCGTGTACAACAATGCACACAATTCCGCCTGCCAGGAAATCTTGGTCGAACAATATCAGTGATGGTATTGGTTTCCATTTAAATACTTACGACACAAAACTCCTACTTCATGATCGTCGCCGCATGTGTGACATGTCTTTAAGTTTTTCTTCGGAAGCAAGATTTTTAGGGGGTAACCTGGCATGCCGTACTTCCTTTTCCATCGCTTCTCCAAAGTCCTTCGATGCTTCGGCACAGCCCAGAGAAAACCATCCCCTAAGAGGTCTTGAAGGGAAAACGTTTTGAAATCACGTTGACTTGGTCCTCGTTCTGCGCCAATCGCCGCAAGGCACAAGTTATCTGTCAATGTCAAAAAGTTAGGTTAGAGACCGTTTTGATGCAGAGATTGCGAAGATGAAAAGTATTTCTCGTGGCTCACAGCACATTGTTAGTTACCTGGAGGAAATCTTCTGCCGAAGGCGATGGCGATCACATGTTCCAGTCTCTGAATAGCAACATTGATTCTGTGGAAAAGCGAAGCGGCCATGGCTCCACACAGGTTCTAGTGTGTGTACTTGCGGTGCAATCAGTTTGTGTTTATGCAGTAGAGGGACAGCAACGGCAGCTAGCTAGCAAGCAGTCGGCCAGTCAGCAAAGCGTTCGGCTCAACGTGAGAGTGATAGTGGAAAGGTGTATCGCGTTTCTTTACTTTTGCTCAAGACACACGAGTCACAACAGTTTTGGCTATGGCTTGTTTAGGGTCTAGCAGGCTCTGTGCTCGAGTGCAGGGGAAACTGTGTCAGTGGGGACAATCGCAATTCCACCGAGGAAATAAGGCCTATATGTGTTCGAAAAGTGGATTTACACCCTTAAACTTCTTCAAAAAGGATATCACACAGTACCCTCAGGTAATTGCCGATGTGCCTTTGCAAGCCTGCTGCTTTAGACACAACGCACGCATTTCTCTTATTGATTTTTATTTTTAAAAATTAACCGAAGGGTTACATAAGTTAATAGCAATATGTATTTTCCATGTGTGCACCCGGACTTTACTCGTTCGATAGATTACTTAGCAACGACGCTAAGGAGGGAATTTTTAAATTTAAATTTCGTTTATTTTGTACACTAAGGAGATAAGATAGCAGATCCGCATTTAAACTTCCTTGTATTCCCAATTATCTCTGAATAATATTGTTACTATTAATCGTGTTTTGAAGGTTCACTATTTTTATTCCTAATATTTATATACACCCTACATCTTTGTTTTTTCCAAAAACAAACTCCGTCCTTATGGAGAATTAATACGCATCCGAAGTTTACCAGTGTTTAAAGAATAGAACAAACTTTATAAGTTTTATTCTATGTTTCTTGAAATTATTGGACTATAAACATCTATATACATGTATGTGCATATATACATGTATATATATGTATTAAATGGTCCATAAATCAATTGGTAATATTCGCTTAAAGTCTTTGGTTTGAACAAATGGCGCTTATAGAAGTGACTTAATTGGGGCGCCTGCGCAGTGGCGCGGTCACGTTGCAAATAAATTTGAAATTTTATGTCCTAGTCGCTGCGCGTTTGCGGAGAAGAGGTTTTTGATAAAAAGTAGGCTGCCGTGCGGATCTATTTATGTTAATGAAAAATGCTTTGTGAGTATAATTCTTATAATACAACTTTCTCGATAGCGAGCCTCGCTAATAACTTTCTTTTAAACAACAACTGGCGATGCTCGTGTTCGAATAATGAATAAAGAGATTATAGGCAAAAAGTCGGCTTCGCGCGGTGTTCGCTTGATAATTATTCACGGCGATTCAACGACAAACATTTTATGCAACGGTTTCGAAGATTGGAAACTAAAAAATTGAGAAACTCCGAACTTGTAGCGGCGTTTCTCAAAGCGGGTGTAAATATTATTGTTAAAACATCTATTGCCTCATCAAATTTCTACGTTATGCCATCCTACGACGGAGGTGTTTTCTAAGTGTGCTTTGTTACTTTAATTGCATACTAGAAAAATGATACTACAATAGAATAAACATGTTTAATAGTGAAGCTATATTTAATAGTATACACATTTAATAGAAACTACAGCTATTGTTTAATAAACCAAATTTGTACAATGTTGCCCCTCTTCTCGCTTGCAAGTAAAACCCATTAAACTAACATTTGAGGCGTTCCGGTTCAAGAAATTAATTTTTGGAGTTTAAGAATTTTGCCTCATTTTTGGATTGGAAAACGAAATTCCAAGGTCATATGTCACGATGAGAGGTAATAATAGAGATCACCGGATGGGCGAGTGAGCTTCTTGGTGAGGTGAGAGTGGCCTTGCTCCGTCTAAATTGGGTCAGCTGTTACTTTCTTTTGTCGTTGACCAGCAGAAGATATCGCTGTCTCTACTACACCGAAGAATTAACGAATTATGTAAAATAAGGTATGCAGTGGGATTTCCCTAAATGTTTTTCCATTAAAAAAACCAAACAATTCCTACCGAGCCCCCAAAGCGCTGAACGCCCATGCCTCGTACCAGATTAATAAAATTCGATAATTGCTTTTCATAATAGAAGATTGTAGAAAGTGAGTCGTGCCCAGCATCTGCACCTGTATCACATACACTGCTTTCCACGCATATATACGCACGCATGTTCCACCTTCTATCCAAGACACTGCACTGTCTGTCTGGTTTTTTGGTATGTAGCGCTGCAGGATTATGCAATACCTGCTCTTTAGGAAATTATTCCTGACCAGGCATTCAAATTAATTCTACGGTAAATTAAAATATGTGACGATGTGTAACCATTGAAATAAATATTGCAGCTCTGTTTATAGTCAAATCTTCCCACGAAAATTCTCAACGTGCAGTGCCCTTTGTAAACGTGCATGTATGTAACTAATCGAAATGCACTTACCAACTTTATGCAACTAACCGAACTCCATGCTACTAATATTGAACGTTTATTACAAGAAGAACGACGTTTTCTGAGCTTTAATTAACTATAATTATTTTGTAACCGATGCAATAACGTAACCTACATCCACATCGATATGTCAACATCGTGATCATTTGCTAACTTACAAAGTAATCTTTTGCTTCGACCTTTTATTGCCTTCTTGCACCTAACAATTACAACAAATTCGAAAATCCTACGGAGAGCGTATATTCTATTTAATCTAAACTTGCAATCCTGTTTGTAAATATAATTTAACTACTTGTAGTATCCACTTCGTTCAAGCGAATGAACTTCTATGGGAAGATGCATTTTTACAATCCGACTTTGAAAGCACCAAACCTTCGAAGCTGTGAGTTGTATAACATTATGCAAACTAACGATATAATGGTGTAAAATTAATGGAAATAAATCCTTTCACAACTGGCAGTACAAAACAAAGTGTGCCCATGTAGTTCAAAATTACCTGCCGAGAATTTATGTAATGCCCATAGAGTTGCACGATTACAGATCGCGCTATTATTTTTTGTTTGCAACACTACAAGTCGCATCCTCCTATTCTTTTCGCTGGATGAACGCAAATTATTTGACATTGACACACTTGGAGAATAATGCGTATTATTTATCTATTATACATATATTTACTTATGCGTAAAAGGATGGTGTTGGTACAGGCAGTTTGTTAAATATTAATAATACTGTTTAATTTAACCAGCAATGTTAACACCAAGTTTAGTCAATTTACATGCTAACTATATTTGTGTTGTATTATTTATTTACACTTTAAAATTCAATTTTGTATTTGCCAATTTATTTCGATATTTATCCGGACGTGTATTTCCCTAATTGCATACTTACCTTAATTATTTATTTTGGCGTGTAGTTTCGTTCCAATTAACGTGCAAGCCACCAAAAGTGCAAATTTTAAAGATCATGTATTCATACAAATAATGCGTTGCATTTCACGTACAGACTAAATTAGTGGCCAGTAGGTAGATATGGAGAGCTACCTGTTAAGACTTTTGTTTACTTTCACATTCCTATGCGGCTGATGAATGTGGGTTAAAAACTGCTTTAGCTAAACAGGTGACGAACCATGGACGATTCACTACAATAAATGTAATTGAATGCAATTACAAGGAAACGAGGGTATTCAAAGAAATTACATGAAATTTTAATGGTCAATTATCATTGCACTGCAAGTTCTTTTAGAATTTAGCTACGTGAAGCAAATTACTACATATTAGGAGGAGATTTTTTAATGAACTTTTATTGGAAAGGAAATATTAAGCCACTATTTGTTTCAGTTACAACCCCATGTTCCAGGGGTGGCTGCAGCGAGTGGGGTGTGTTGGCACCCTTGCAGCAGGCCGGAGGTGGCGGCCACCGCGAAGAGCTTCGCCACCATGAGGACTCACCAACCTGGGTCGCTACCAGAGTACCAAGTAGATCCTTATCACCTTTTAGAAGACGACCTAAAAGATGTCTACTCGTACATCCGGAAGGTGTTAAAAAGAAACACCTTCCAAGATGAACTCTTTGAAATCGCTACTTATTACTTTGACGGACAGGGCAAAGCCATACGGCCCATGGTGGCCATATTAATGGCAAGAGCCATCAACTACCACATATACAAAGGAAAAAGGTAAATGAGACGCATTTCATATGAAGACGGGTCGTTCCTCCGGGTCCGTTGGCCCGCCCAAAAGCTTTCTACACACGCACGGGATTTTAACTGACCGATGGCACGTAATTCCGTCGGGTAACCTTGTCTCCTTAGCAAGGTCACGCAGGTTTTAGTACGTGTGTATAAACTATTAGTTTTTTATCCTCTCTTCACAATGTAAAGTATTTACGCTAGAAACAATAATTTATAATAATTTTATTACTGTTTTAAATTCGCGCCATGTTCCTGTTGGTCCATTGATATTCTCACTTAAACGCATCTATTTGTATATGTACTAATATTTATTTATTATCATAAATTAATTTACATTATATATTTATACAATTTCCAACTTTACATTGGAAGTAAATTAATTTTTCTTTAATTTATTATAGCAATCTCCTGTCGTCACAGAGTGAGGTAGCTATGATTTCCGAAATGATCCATACTGCCTCTCTTATCCATGATGACGTTATAGATCAATCGGATTTTCGCAGGGGCAAACCTAGTGTAAATGTTGTTTGGAATCACAAAAAGGTAGGTCTAATTCTTGTAGAAATAATGTTTATTCAAAACTAAGATACCGATTGATAAAACGACTAATTGACCCTATTAGGAGCCATATAAACTTACGAGTATGTATGAGCTATAGGACCATTCAAAACGATATTGTCTTAAGTCTGTTTTCTTTTATTAATAATAAAACTTAATTTATAGTTGACTCACATGAGCAACGAGGTATTAATTTGTAAATCAAATTTTACGTTGCGTTTTGCAACTTGATGTTCAATTAGTATGATCTTACAATGCGAAACCATGCCTTTGTGGACAGTCATTCATAAGTTTATAATAATTTAGATGCACGTCTTCAACAAATCAATCAATCAATCAAAGAATTGCAAGAAGCATAAATATTATGTATGTATGGTTTACAAATACGCTTAAGTGGCGGCAACGCCTCGGAACGCAAATTTTCTGAATTGATGCAAATGAAAGTTAAAAGAACGATAAACCGGAAGTTTCCCTTTTAGATCCAACCTCATGACCCTGATATTGATTACGTATAGCCACACCTTAACCATCTGCCTTCAAAAATCGTACATAGGAAGAAAGTGATTAATTTATTAAGCGCACTAACTTTTTCTCATTATAATAAGAGTGTGGTTTAAGAAAGTTTTTGAAATAAAAAAATATATGTGAGCAAATAAAAATCAAACAATATAATATACAAATTTGCTTTTATTTATTTTTTCGTTCTGTATAAAACTAATCTAAATAACGATTCGATATTTTACATCCGATAGGTAAAAAAGTTAAATAATTAATTACTATGTTACCCATTTATAAATGTCAATAGACTATTTACTTTTCCTCGCAAAAATGATGCCGTCTAGAAAGTGGGTCTAGGGCGATGTACTCATACAATTAAATAGTAAAATATTGCACGTAAAGGCTTTTTATGCCGACACAAGAAGAAGTAAAACGTTGCGCCATCGCAGAAAAACGTAACCCGCAGTTTATGTAATTGCTTCTATCTCCTGCGAACTGCACATCGGGCACAATAATAATTAGAAATAAAATCTTTATTGTACAATGATTGTTTTTGCTAGAAATTATAATTAAAATTTGGATTGTTAGTCTGTCCGTGAACTTGGCTCAGTTGTCTGTTCCACTCTCTCCCTCGCCAACGATGTATAAACTGGCATGTAAGAAACGAAATTACAATTAAACTAGCCAGATAATTATTTTCGCTTAAAGTCATGTAGTCTTTGTTGGAATAATAATTATTCATAATTAGCATAATAATAATACTAATGATAATAATACTAATAATAATAATAATTCCTAATGATTACTTTTAGAATAATTTAGGTTGAGTCGTTTTTATCTTAAATGCCACAGATGAAACCTTAGAATGGGATGCGTACCAATGCCGAACCAATCCTAAAGTCTCACCTGTTGCATTTAACATTTTGGATGCCGTATTTTCATATATAAAAGAATATCTATTTTTAAGTTATAAAGTAAAAAGTACAATACAACATAAATAATGACAAAATTTACATATGGTTAATGTTAAACTTTATTGCTTTTTGACCTTTTATTTTTAATCATCAAATACTTATAATAATGGGCTTAAGGTCTCAAAATATATATATATATTTAAATTTCCATCTCAACATTTCGTTACATGATAATAACTTCTTCAGGAGATATTAAATTATTATAAAATATGAAAATTTCCTGATGACAAATTAATTTATGAAATATCTTCTTATTTTAATTGATAAAATAATAAAAAATAAGTTTCACCTAAAATAATAAAAATAAGAATATGAAGGTTATTTAGTACTTTTAATAATTTGGTTATAAATTCTATTAATGTTATTTGTATTTTGTTTAAAATTAATTGAAAATTTTTCATGTTTAATATTTAAAGATTCTAAAATTGTTCTTTTGTACCAAATATTTTCTTTTTTTAAAATTTTAACATTATCAAAATCAAAAGTATGTGTATTTTCTTTACAATGTTTTGTTCGAGCAGTACAATTTTTTGTTAATTCTTTATTGCAAGAATTTTTAGAGTTTAGTAATTAAACCTATCTTATTTTTTTTTAATTTTCAGGTCGCAATGGCGGGCGATTACATTTTAGCAGTAGCTTCTATGTTAATAGCCAGACTCAGGAATGACGATGTAACTTTAGTTTTAAGCCAGGTAAATCATAATTTTTAAAATCTACATTACATAAATTTCTTCCAAATTTCATCTGACTGTTCTTCTGCCTTAGGTAGTAACTGATCTAGTCCAGGGTGAATTTATGCAACTTGGTTCGAAAGAAACAGAAAACGAACGATTCACCCATTATCTCACGAAAACATACAGGAAAACAGCTTCCCTCATCGCTAACTCTGTTAAATCAGTGACCATGCTGGCAGGAGCTGATGAACAACTCATAGAAGTAGCTTACCAATATGGTCGGAATTTAGGGCTGGCTTTCCAATTAGTCGATGATCTCCTGGACTTTGTGTCTTCATCGTCTGCAATGGGCAAACCGACGGCAGCAGACTTAAAACTTGGGTTGGCAACGGCACCCGTGCTTTTCGCTTGTGAAAAGGTATATATTTTACATCATTATCTCGATATTAATACAGTTTTATTAATTATCTTGTTATAAATTTTCAGTACCCGGAGTTAAATCCAATGATTATGCGCAGATTTCAAGAGCCAGGAGACGTAGAAAAAGCGTTTGAATTAGTACACAAGTCGAGGGGGCTCGAGCAAACGCAATTTTTAGCAAAACAACACTGTCAGGAAGCTGCCAGACTAGCCAACCTTCTCTCGGAAAGCCCGTATCAAAAAGGCCTTATCGTCGCTGCAGACTTTGTATTGAACCGCATGAAGTAGCGCGAATTTATTTATTATTCCGCTTCTAAATTAGCTAATTTTTACATGTACATGGGCAATAACTTTAGTAATAATAAATATATATGAATGCATCAAGATAATAATCAATGACGAGGATCTATAGTGTTGTTTTTAAAGGGGTCGCTTTATTTTCTTATTTACTACTTCACAAGTATTCTGTATTCAGGCGGGAATGGAGGCCTTTCTTTTTTAGTAGTAACTTATTGATAGAAAAATCTCTCTTGTAAATTGTCAAGACAAGTAGGAAATTGGCGTTAAATTCATTTCGAGTTACTTATGGTTAATACTCCTAATAATTAATATATATCCAAAACATTTAACGTGTATATTTTTACTAATAGATATGATATTTATAGATGATTATATTCTTTTGCCTGTGGGGTGTCCTTAAGCATCGCCCCGCGTATATGCTTGTTTTTACGTATATAAATTTATGTATATATTTATGTAATTTTGATTTATTTGTCCACATTTTGTACAATTAAGTTATTAATTGTTGCGTTTACTCAACTTTAAGATTGCTCATTTACTCGTTAGTTTGTAAAGTACGAAAAGTAAATACGGAAGTAAAAGGTTATTTTGTTTTTCTGTACATACTTAACATTTTTTTCAATGGGCAAAAGTTTTACAGTACAGAATATGTAATGGAAAGTGATGTATGAATGCCAGGAGAGGAGGTATACACTCACGTGTACATATGGATGAAATTCTAATTGTATACCCCCTAATTAGAGACTAAATACTGCTGAATGATGTATTTAATTCATTTTGTATCTAAACAAATATTCATGAAAAAATATACATATTTTTGAATAAGTATTTGTTTTTTATTTTATCTTTTTTTTAGTTTTTACTATTTGTGACTAAACAACCCGTAATAATAAGTAATCGTTTATAACAATATTTTTTTTATGTAAATTGTTGAATTGTTAATTTATCGCGCTTTCTCTTCTTCTCTCTCGTTCTCATTGGCGCTTGCGCCATAAAGAAAGAGGAAAATCAATTGTTGTCTTTTGAGGGCAGCTGTTTTGAGGGAGACAGGACTACTAAGAAAAATATGGCGTTAGACTTTTCAGCAACGTACAAAGTGTTAGTTTTAGGCGACTCAAACGTCGGGAAAACATGTATAGTTCACAGATTTTGTGACGAACGATATTATGATACGTATATTTCCACAATAGGTTAGTATTAACGCCTTTTGTCTCTTTGTATCCTTTAGATGCGATCCTGAACGGAATTTTAAACCCTTGGGACAGGTCAAGGTGTACCAAATTAAACAGATGGTTTTTTTATTCGGCTCGATGTATGACCAAATTGTTAATGATGTTTTTAGGTATCGACTTCAAGCAAAAAATAATCAATTTAGACGGGGTTCCGATAAAGTTGCAAATTTGGGACACGGCAGGTCAGGAGCGATTCAGGACCTTAACTACTGCCTATTACCGCGGTGCCATGGGCATCCTACTATTGTACGATGTCACTAATTTAGAATCTTTTAACAATTTAACTTACTGGCTTCAAAATATCGAACAGGTAGTCATTGCATTTTATCATTACTCTTTTAATAACACTATTTATTTTTCAATGTATACGTGCATTAAAGGGTTGTTTATTTTTCAGAATGCATCTCCTCACGTTACGACCGTTTTGGCCGGTAATAAATGTGAATCTTCCGCTAGAATTGTAGATGTGGATAGTGGAAAAAAGGTAAATATATTTTGTGTTGGAATTAGGTTGTTCTTATGATTTAAGTTTTCAATAGAATTAAATCAAGCGAGTTAAATAAAAAAATAAAATATACGTGCGCTGAAAGTTAATATTCTACCGCCTAAATACGCGTGTTTAGAGAATACGTGTAAGAGTCGATTATAGCGGGTAAATTTACCTATTCAAACAAATCGGAAGCCCGTGTAAAATCACTTAAATGAAACTTTATTGAATATTATTTAAGTTTCTATGAATTTGTTGCATATTAGGTAGAGATCATAAAATTAGAGAAAGGAAAAATGGCGGAATGCGCACAAACGTAAATTTGTTAAAATGGTAGGGTTGGCTTAACAATCAAGCAATCCAGTGTCTTACGCATCAGCTGATCGCGAAACGTAAATTACACAAACAATATTTAATATTGAGGTTAAAAGCCTATATGCCCGCCTATGATTCTATGCGCACATTCCATCCCTTTCTCCAATTTTATGCACATAGCTAGCTACCTACGATTCTTTATATGTATTTATCTTTAACTTTTCAAATACAGGGTGAGTTTCGGAAATCTGCACATTTTGATCGAGGATTAAGGTTATAATCGCTTGCAGAGAAAAATCCCGGTTTAACAAATAATGTGCGGTCTGTCCTGTTGACGTCAACACAGTCATAAATAACTCATCTGTTAGGAAGGGGCGCTTGCTCTCTATCGCCGTTCTGAAGTAAACAAATGGCATATAAAAATGCCGACAAAGGAAGCAAAATCTAGTCGGTTGCTGGAAGGAAAGCAACGTGTGTAATTATTGTCTCTGAAAGTTGCTTGTAAACTTGTAGATAGAAGAGGGAATCTTTTTTCTCTGTCTCGCTAATACCCAACAAGTCGGAAGGCGTCAAAGGTACCGGAAACGATGTTTAAGTGGTGAGCTATTCAATTAATCATGCCTAAATTCTTTACAATGACCTTAAACGTGCTTTGTTGCGAGATATTTTTACGATCGATATACATAGCTTAGCGCGTGGCCGAATTCGGAAGTTAACTGGTCACAATAGCCCACCAAGTCGATTATGTCACCTTCCATTTCACACAACTCTGCCGACTTGATTTAGTTCATTTGTCGGCATTTTTATATACCATATGCTTTACTCTGAACGGCGATATAGCCAGCATCGCCATTTTCTAACAGATGAGTTATTTATGACTGTGTTGACAACACACGACAGACCATACATTAGTATTGTGAAGGTATTAATAAGGGCCAGCATAATTAGTAGAACTACGACACTTATCAGATTAAATATTGGGGTTAAGATTTAATAAGGAAAAAACCAGCAGATGAATCCTCTGTCTTCATAGCAGGAGGTCGCGCCATATGTCGTCAAAAAATCTGGAAAATATTTCCAGATTCAAGAGCGCCCGAGGCACGGCTGTGCAAGGTGCGGAGCGTGGTTCCAAAGGTTCCTATTCCAAGAACGGTTAGAGGAAGACGGAAACGGTCAAGGTCGCCCTAATGGGAAACCGATGCGCTGGCCTTTGGGCCAAATCTCTGAGCAAAGTTCGCCTGATCGTTAGCAACGCTGCTATTGGTGGCCCGGGGATGAAAGGTTCGCGCGGTGATTGGTGGTTCTTCATACGAAGAGCGGGAAGGGTTTTCATTGGCAGAGAGACAGCCAGTAAAACGGTGAGAAAGAAAGGTTCAGTAAGGTCGGGTGGGAGTGCCGAAAAAGGCAGGTAGGAAACGATCGGTCGAAGCGGTCTCGAAGCGGGCAGTCGAAAAGAGTCTGGCGAAGGTTACGGAAGCCGCGGGAGCGCCTCGCGACGAGAGTGCCGGGAGCAGGTAGAAAAAGGTCGGTGCGTCTCGAAAGTCAAGTCGTGACGGTCTGTCGTTCACAAGAGTCACCACAGAGAGAAAGTTTGGAAGGCCACTAAGGGTAACTTAGCTGGCAGAATCCAAGTGTTTGGCGCGGTTTCGAGTGAAAGGTTTTGTGCGTTCATTGTGATCCATTGTTCAGTGTCTTTGGGAATATCTTCAACACCATTCTTCTGGGAGTTTGGATTCGCCGGCCGCCGTCGCCAGGCAATTGCGATCAATTGTTCAGTGCCTTTGGGAATATCTTCAACACCATTCTTCAGGAGCTTTCGGATTCGGTGGCCGCCGTCCACATGAGTGACACCATACAGGATAAGAATCTTTGTTTTCTTCTTTCATTAGTTTCATTCAATTCAGTAGCTAGAGAATAGGGGTCGCTAGTTTGGTCTTTCGCCAGTCTTACGTTGTTTTGTTGGGTTGTTTCGATGAACGCCGAGGTGACAATAGAGGGGGAGGATAGTTTGGTCTCTCTCTCACACACATACACACACACCAAAATCCATTCGGGTCGACCCATAAACATAATAAGTCAATTGAAGCAGTAACATTTTTGCAATAACGAAGTTTGGGCCCAACTAATTCAATAAGCGATTACCAACAAAGTTTTGCTACAATCAATTAGATGAATAATTAATTACATCACAACAAAGATAGAGAAATTCAGTGCACGATGGAACAGAGTAAAGCAATTGCAATAATAAATCACTGGAGACACAATTTCAGAACAGTCAAAAGGTATCTCATTTTCACGATAATTACAAGGTCAACTGCAGTGTGATAAATAATGAATAATTAATTCTGTACCAAGGTTATTCAATTAAATCAAATTCAGGATAAATCGATTCACAGTCAAATGTTTTGTTATGACGAAAGTTCTCCTATTTTATTGTTTATGTGTACTTAAATTCAATTGTTTCTTTTCAGCTCATTTCGTATTTTATTCTTGGTGAGGTACGGGCGGGGTTTTGTTGTCGCGGGGTCTGTTTCATGTCGGGATTGAGTGTTACTATTTTACCTTTTATTATGGGTGCGGACTTCTGATTGGTACCACACATCCAGAAGCTTTTAGCTA
>JAWQRP010001449.1:0-19126 GCA_033557875.1 Quadriops clusia | reverse complement strand
CACACTTTGATTAAATTTTTCGTTGTTGTCATATCATTTGTTATATTTCCTCTGATGAAGCGGTCAAACCGCGAAACGCGTAAGGAAAAGTGCATTTAATTTTATAAAATAAGGACTATAAACCCAATATTATAAAAATATTTATAATTATAAGTCCAAGAATATACAAATATTTATTTTTTTATATTAATAAACCATATTAGATCTCATTTTAAACAATTTGCTTATTGAATACTTACTAGACGGGAGCCCCATTTTTGCAAAGTGGGTGATTCTAGAACGTGTGCGATTCTCAATTAGATTCTTTTTCTTGCAAATAATTTTTTAAAGATTGTAAAGTTGAGGAATTAAATTGTTTTATATAGACTGTAGCTGCTGCTGCCGGCTTCTTCTCTTCATTATTGACGTCCTTTGGTGAACGCTCCGTTTTCATTTACAGACTTGAAGAAATGTTTTTAAAATCAGATATCCCTAAGCAACACCAAATACTGTTTAACATTTTGATTTTTGACGCTGTCACAAATGACATATTTACCTAACCTAATTTTGAACTATTCAAGGCCGTGGCCGACGCGACGGTTGCGCCGCCAAATTTTAAGTTTAATATCTGTCACAAATGACATTTCATTAATATAATTAACCTAACTTTCAACTATTCAAAGTCATTACCGACGCGGGAATTTTGAACTCGTTTCGAACTTTTCAGATTACTTTAACTGAAACAGTTATTTCAGTCTTCTGAAAAGTAGTGATGTTCACATTCGATAGTTGTGCATTGTACTGACAGTAGATTTTGTTTACAATTTATGACTTAAATAAGTTATCCTTACATATAGGTATATATACTTCAGTATACCTTTGAGTTATTATTTTGGAACGATACAAATTTATGAAGTTTCAACAGTATTCTTAAAGCAACACTACTACAACTACTGTGATATAACTAGGCATACCAATTACATGCTTAATCCAAAACTAAACATTCTTATTACCTAGAATAACTGATGATGTTCCTAGTCTAAACCATCAGTATTCTTATTAAAAGAAAAACACTATCACACAAGTAAATATGCAATTTACTTATAACAAATAAGTTGTTCCTTTCTTGAGAATGAATGTCTTTAAGAAAATAATGTAGGTACCTACATACTTAGTCCAAGACGAATTCTACTTGTGGTTAATTTAACATCACCCTTTACTTAATGAGTAAGTACTTGATATTGTTCGATCAAAAATTTTTCCTCTCAATGTGAAGGATACGTAACCCAAAGAAACAAGAGCCTGGAGAGAAAAAATAAGCAAAATGGGAACCTGTAGATATTATAAGTACATAATTGAAGTAACAAGGAATATTGAAGGACGTATCAGTTAACTATACCTACGTGCTTCTTAGCGCCAGCTTCATGTTAGCGTCAGCTAGAAGCTGTTAGGTTCAGCCCGATCAACTCAGCTTCGCGTTGGAGAACAGCTGATGATATTTTTCGTGGTCCGCGTCGGTCAAATCTCCATCCGCACATCAGCTTCTATTTCGGGTCCGTCTGCACCTAAAATTACCACCGGCGGAGGACTATGTGGCACACGAACCGCGGGCAGAGAGAGGTATGTGTTAGTTGGACAAACCTACTGCCGCTGCAAATGCGAGCAGTGCGTGGTGTATACGCGGTGGAACAACCAGGTGTTGTGACACGTTATGTAAAACATTTGCGTCAGCCCGGCTCAAGCGAAGAACACCGCGGTGTTCGGCCGCGGGATGATGGTGTCCCTGCCCCGTGCACCGGCGGTGTACCCGCCGTGTTCTCGCGTCACATCCATCAAAAGATAATGTGCGTTTACCGCACTCCCGTCCGTGTAATATTTCTATTAATAATAATAATAGGTGTGCGCTCGCAAATGGGTCTTCTGGAATGCTACCTCCGTTTCTTCCTCTTTGCATTACTGCAAAAAGACGCGCGGGCGGCCTTGAGGGTTTTAGCGAGCGCAGACAGAAGCAACACTTTGTATTTGTTACATTAAAAAAAATAAACATCAAAGCAATTGATGTGATGTAATCAAATAATTGGTATGCGTACGACGCGACGTCGTACTTCGTTAGTTAGAAGGCGACCGGTTTTGCCGAGTACATCCACATCTTCAGGTCTTTATAGTCCAGAGAAGAACATTTCTTATGTTTGTATTTTAAAATTGAATTTATGATCCCTAACCGTCAATTAATTAATAAACTAATAATGTAGGAAAATATGAAATTAACATGTACATAACGACACGTAATATACCTAGGTATATATATGTAATATATGGTTCTTGGACTGATCAATTTATTTATGTTGTTTTATTGGGAGTAAGTCCTTGATTAATGCGATTTTTCTTTTTACAAAATTTTCCTTTATTTGTTCATTTAAACTTATAAAGAATGATGAATAGATACCCAACGCGTTTCGCGACTCCCAGTCGCTTCTTCAGGGGTAATTATCTTAATTTTAAAATTTAACATCTAGAACCAAGGAAAAATATCTTGATACATGCTAAGTCAGTGGTACGTGTAAATATATGTTTAAAAGTGTGATACTTACAACTCTCTCAAAAATACATAATAGGAACTTAATTAAAACTAAAACTACATGTTTGTATTACATTTCTAAAGAACTACATCTTAAGATGATACTGATTTGATAAGATTTTGGTGTGAGGTGATCAACTGTTGGTAAGAGGTTATAATGTGGAATGACAGACGGAAATTAGGTCAAGGATATTATGTAGTAAGGTTAGGATGGCGGGAATTTCAAAATGAATAAACTAGCCAACCACATGCTAAGTGAGATACTAGTTTAAATATGTGAATCTTGAACATTACTTTTAACGCAAACAAGGAGTAACGAGCCAACCACAATGCTTGAAAACCAGTTGTATAAAGGGCTATGTAGGCTCAGTAAGTGAAACCAAGTTAGAGGTGTTTCATTAAATTTATTCACTTTGTTAATAAATGGCAAGCTTTCGCCTAAATTTTAGGGCATCCTCAGGCCTGCAAAACAAACAAAAGTGGCCACGAGTTATAAAATGATCCGCCATATTAAATTTGACATAAAAGATGTTACTTTATAACATATATATATAAAAAAAAATTTTTACAAAATTATTACCTTCAACACGTGAAATCCCTTACTTTACATTGAAATACACAAAATAGCTTATGCCACGGCAGCCCATAAACGTTCAAAAACACTTTAAAATCAATAAAATCAATTAAAATGGTATTTAAGAGAATTTGGACAAAATCGGCGTCCAAACAATTGAAAAAACAACCTGCAGAGCGCAAGCGGCAAAAACGAAACCAACAGGATCGACACGACGAACGTAAAATAAAACGAACAAGCCCGAAAGAAAAGGCTATACATAAAAAACTATAAATTCAAATAGCCCGGCTACAGAGCAAGGCTGCAACCCTAACGCCCAACAGCGGTCGAAACCCCAAACAGCACAGGAACCACGCAACCCACAATACACAGGGAACACCACACAAGGAAACAACAGGAGCAGAAAAACACAGAAGGAACACTGGGAAGAGTCTAACCAGGAGATTTAGAAAGGAGAAAAGTATAAATGGAACTTAAGTTATCGATATCTTTTTGATGATTAACAATAAAAGGAGTATTATGAATGTGACACATAGCCCTTTATACAACTGGTTTTCAATTACTTTTAACAATCTAATAGGAATTATTATAATCAAGACAATAAGGTTTGGTTTTAAATATGCGGGAATATAATTTAATAATGATGAGAGGTTGCAACAATTTAGATGGCTGCTGGGTATTAGGTTAAGGATCAAATATGTATTAGGTAGGATGGCGGGGATCTTTAAAAGGTGAAGACTAAGAAAGGTCAAATGAGTTCGTGATAATAATGACTGAGGCCCTCAACGTCACGTCTATCGTTCACAGAGGTGTCCTTGTGTTTCTGTATATAAATCATTTCCAATATATTGCGTGATTTATCGTTTGTTTCTCTATCGAGTATGACTAGGTTTGCGAAATCGAAGGTGTGATTAAACTCATTTGCGTGTTTTTAAGCGCCGTATTCCCGTAGTGAAGATTGGAGATGCTGGTTTCATGTTCTTTTATTCGGTCATAGAGATGTCTTTTAGATTGACCTATATATGTCATGTGACAGTCAGAGCAATCAATTCTGTAAACTGTAGGTATGTGTTTGATTTGATGTGGGTGTTGAAGCTTTGAGGGATGAAAACAATTTTATTTTATTTGAGTTTTTATTTTGATGAGCTAAAGTTAATTTGTAAGGTTTAATTATGGGTGAAATTTTTTCTGAAAGTTTATGGATGTATGGTATAGCAACATATTTCTCTGAAGGAGATGTGTTTTGGTTTTTATGTCTGTCTGATTATAATGAAAATGTGTACGTTGTTTTATTGTCTTTTGTATCAAATGAAAAGGGAAGCTATTGTCTAAAAGTTTTTGAGATATTTTACTTAGAGATTCATGTATAAATTAAGGAGATGTTAGTTTTATTGCCCTATCTATCATAGCTTTAGCCACGTTTAGTTTATGATTTAAAGGTTGTGTTGAGTTAAAATTTATGTAGCGCCCTGACCATGACTCTTTAGTGTATCATTTGATGCTTACTGTTTTATCGTTATTGTTAATTATGTTTATATCAAGGAAATTGATAGTGTTTTTTTGTTCGGTTTCGTGCGTGAACTGTATTGAAGGATGATAATTATAGAAGGCGTTGAGTAAGGGTTGTATATTTTGAACAGAAGTGCTGGTGAATATATCGTCTACGTATCGTTTATAGAAAGGCAATTGGAAGGGCAAATTTTTTAATGTAAAGTTTTCAAGGTCCTCTAAAACAAGATTAGCTAAGGTAGAAGACAGAGGTCCTCCCATTGGAAGACCATTGGTCTGTAAATAGAATTGATCTTTATATTAGCAGTAGGCATTAGTGTTTATTAATTCTATAGTCGTTAAAAGTTCCTGTAAGGTTAAAGTTGTGTGATTTTTAATTTCAGGCCATCTTTTAGATATAATGTGTGGAATTATGTCTAAGGGTACACTTGTATAGAGTGAGACAACATCCAGAGACAGAAGTATATGATTATCAGGTATAGTTTAGTCTTTGATAAATTCAGCAAAACTCCAGGAATCTTTCACGTGATACTCACTCTTGTATAAAACGTTGTTTAAAATGTTTGAGATAAACTTTGATATTTTATAAAATGGCGATTGGCAGCAGCTAATGATTGGTCTTAATGGCATATTGGGTTTATGGATTTTTGGTAACCCATATATTTTTGGAGGTAGGGCGTTGTATGTTTTAAGTTGGCTGGCAGTCTGAGGATCTATGGCATTGTTCTTTCTCAACTTGTCAATGTGATAATTGTTTCTTCCTTGGAGTTTTCTTGTGGGGTCTTGGTTAAGCAGTTTGTATGTTGTGTTGTCGTTAAGAAGTTTTGAAATGCCCTGGTCATAGTCTTTTGTGTACATAACGACAGTTTTGTTAGTTTTGTCTGCTTGTAAAATTGTAATTTGTGGGTGTTCTTTGATGAATTTTTGTCTTTAATGTGTTTCTGAATTATTTTTTCCTTTTGGGTAGTATGTGAGGTGTTTTGTTTATGTGTTTTGATGGCTTTGTGGATATTACGTCTCACTTTGTCCTGGGATTCCAAGTCAATACTATGTAATGCTGTCCTAGATACGATAGTCGATCTTTCTTGGACTGATCAATTTATCTATGTTGTTTTATTGGGAGTAACTCCTTGATTAATGCGATTTTACTTTTTATAAACATTTCCTTTATTTGTTCATTTAAACTTATAAAGAATGATGAATAGATACCCAACGCGGTTCGCGACTCCCAGTCGCTTCTTCAGGGGTAATTATCTTAATTTTAAAATGTATCTTTTTTTGGTCACCTGGTCGAAGTCTATTTTCGATGTTCCATCTTATTGAAATAGATGATCATGGTATAGTGTTATTGTGTTTATTTTCCACAGTCTTGATGAATTCCTACTTAGGTTCCCATGAAAAAATTATAAGTATTTCAATTTTGATCTGCGACAACCCCTAAAAATATTAACTCAAATTAGCTTATCTGAATTTTGTATCCTGGCAGATTTGATGAACTCACGCGGTCACGATGTTGCCCAAGAACAGTCTGGGGAGGTTACAAATTGGGGGTCGGCCGCGGCCCTCTTTGATTTACAGTCGAGTCCCCCTGTCAATAGAACGTTGTTGCAGCGAGCAGCACGCAAATGTTCCTGGATATTGGAGGATCGTGCGTTCGGAGGTTTATCTGCGGATTGTGTTCTGGTTAAATTGAATTTCGTCTGGTGATGGGGAGGTCGTTTGAGTGATTAAACCTGTATTGCCTTGCCATTGCGCTATCGTGCAGGATATAGATGAGTTGCAGAATCATGTTAATTTTCCCAGAGGAACTGGACCCTATGAAAGCTTTCGTAATAGATTCCGGCAAAAATTCAGTCATAGCAGTTTCCCATTTAATTTTTCTGCACTCTTCGTCATAATTTTGTAGCTTCCCAGGCGATTATTTATACGAGGTATTCATTATACGAGGTAAGTTTAGAGTAGTAAGTTCTCTTGCATCTGCGAACTCGCTCAACGAGATAACCGTTTATATATGCCAGGAACTAACAACACAGCGAGTTTGTCGGCAATTGCTCTCCCTAGTTATCTCCCAGATGAACCAAAAAAAGACAACACTGGCAAAATTCGCACTAATTTCAGCAAAAGTACGGGAAGTTGCTTTACTCCAAGTTAGAAGGCGAAAATCGCCTGGAACAGCTGCAGATTTAAGCCGTTTCAACAAACGATGTAATTAAAATTCAAATTTAAGACGATTTAATTTTTGATAATAAACTACAAGGGGCGTGATTCGCTTTTTGGGGAGGGGTAGCCCCACGTTGAAAGCTCGATGCTAGAAGCTCGATGTTAGAAGCTTGATGCTAGAAACTTGATATTACAAGCTCCATGTTGGAAGCTCGATTCTTGAAGCTCCAGGCAAACAGCAAACTTGGAGGAAAACCTTGGCTTTGGGGATAAGCTGAACCGTCGGGACAGCTTGAACCATTCATCGCTTGAACTTTTGAAAAACGCTACGTCAGCATAATTTGAGAAGTTCTCGAAAGTAGAACTTTTTTACAAAAGGCCATATGCACCAATTAAACTCACTACCACACCCCTTGATTCCAGAGTATGGAAGTGAAAAATAAAACTTTCCAGCTAGGAACTCGTTAGAGCTGCAGGAATAGCCCAATTGAAGGAATTGGCAAATTGGCGAGAGTAATCGCTATGGGAATTCTATAGGTAGTTAAATGGAAAATTCTGTATTTAACAATAGTTCAAAATAAAAAACTCGACGCGAACAACGGTAATAGGCGCCTCTTTAGCATTATTATTGGAGTTGAAGTCCTGATACTAATTTACTTACGAGCAGTCGGAGCCAATAGTCGACCGAATGGAATCGAACGAGCGGCTCCAATGTGGAACTGAATGCTGAATTATGGTTGTAATTGAATTGAGTTCATTAAAATTCCTCGCACTTGCGAAACACTTCATTATGTAGATTTGTGAATAAATCAGAGAACCTGGTTTTGTTCCATAAAAGCCTCAACTTGAAAACCCTTTATACTATAGGAGATTTGTTTCTATTAACTCTTCATTTCTATATAAACATTTTATTTAAACGATACTTCATAAACATATTTATGTATAAACGTAAAAAACAATCAACAAAATTACACACACTTTTATTCTCCTAAACCCTTCAATTTTATTTCCCCGTCCTTTTTTGTTGTTAATGTTTCGCATTTACAATAAAAGTGATGTGACGAGCTGCAGAGTTTTTCCGTAAACAGGCGTCTATTGCCGCGCAAAAATTTCGAAGGTGTATTTAACAGAAAAAACACGTATTTAATTTCGATTCCCTCGCTCCATGTTACGGATTCTCTCTGAAAATTCCAAAGCAGCCTTTCATGCGCCCGGCTTTTACGCGCTACATCAAAGGTAAAATATTATTTTTGTTGCAAAAATATGAGAGGTGTGGGTGTTGTAATGTTTTCAAAGGTAGGGATGATGAAATATTGATGTGCGTTGAATTCTTTTTAAATAAATTCAATGGGAAACTAAGCGAACTGAATGAACAAATAATAACTAATAATAAATATGACTTTCGTCATACGCAGATATGATTACTGTTAATTAATTAAAATGCCCAGGTGCCGACGAACCTTTTTCTTGCCATCCGTTCAAATGGGGAAACCTCTGAAGTTTGAGAAGTAGTACAACCATCCCAATTGCTACCTAAGACTCATTTAAATGCGGCCAACACGCACCAATACGCCGGCGACAAACCCTCCCCCGTAATTGATTTCCAGACTTGAATTAGTGGAGATGTGTAATTTGTCTTAGGTCACGTCCCGAGGGTGGAGCTCCTTAATTCTGTCTCGTCTTTGTTTGGATTAAAGACTACCATGTCTGGAAAGTCCGGTGAAAATGCACGGCTTCTGACCCAGTCAGTTGGAACTCTTATCTTTCATCTTGCCTTTCAAGCTGTACTATACATGCTTTTCCTACGGTTAGATGATGCATCACATTCCCTCTATATGTAGTACACCGTCCGGTGTTTAATTAATCAGTATTCAGTATACTGAATCTATAGATACATCTTAGTTTACTATTTCGTCACAGTAGGACCTCGACCAAAAGCCTTCTATTTTGGTAGATAAACAAAAAAGTTTTTTCACGGTCTCATTTTAATAATCCAATAATAAGAGCTTGTAGATATTAAAATAGAAATGATTGGCAGATTTTAATGTTTGTGTTATTGATATATCTAAGAACCTTTTTTCACTTTAAACCATCCATTGTATTCAATACAAGAAACATCAATACAATATGAACTTCATTGAACAAAGTATGTACAAGATTTAACCGCGCGTCTTCGCCAATTGTGCCGCACTTACAACTTTAATGGTCCCTCCATTTTCGTTCACTTTTGAATTTGTGTCGAAATAGAAAATATATTCCTAAACACACAAAAAAACGAACCTAAATTGAAGGTCAGTTTAGAGTGTTTAGTATTTTATGCTCCAGGCGATCTCTTTTAACAGAACGTCTGCACCACAACGAACGCGTTTGCGAATGGCTCTGACAGTTTTATTGTAGAAAAGGTCCATTTTTAGAATTTAATGATGCAAATCCTGGAAAAGGATCGAAGGAAAATATTATAAAAGGACCATAAACCCTCCACGGCATATCCGCCCGCCGTTTTCCTCCATGTACGTACATATAAATAAGACTCGCCTCCATGCATCCTTCTACTTATATCCGATTTGCTTGATAAACTTTACACTCAGGGAGTTTTGATGTTGCTTTTTTTCTCCGCTTTAAAAAGATAAAGACTCGATCCACGGGGGTTATCCGCATGTACAACGGAATTACAAATTAATGACTCTCTGTAAGTGATAAGTTTCTTGTTGCCCTTCTTTTCCAGACTTTAATGAAAGTGGAAAGTTTTAGTTAAATAACTTCCCCGCCGCCGCCGCCACCGAGAGAGGGCGCCGTAATTTACAATGCCGTAGTACCCCTTGTACCGAATAAATTTCGCGGGGCGCCTCTCCGTACGCTTCAGTCAATAATTACCACATGATTTATTCAAACGAGTTTTTAATCAAAAAGTTTTAATTGCCTTCTTAGAAAGTTTAACAAGAAACGTTTAGGCCCTTTGAATAACACGATAGATACGCACAATTTATTATTTTGTGGGACTTGATTACTTTAAGTCAAATTGAATTTTTTGAAAAGGTGCCAATAATTTTGCAACTTGGGGTAGGTACATGAATATCCAGCAATTGTACAGGACTACACCAATAGAAAACTAGAACGACATTAATATAAAAACGTAGTTGTAAAAGAGAATTTTTATGTTTTACTATTAACAGACTGTTAAATATGCATACCAATTTTGCAACGTCAGCTACTGATGGTAAACATAACAAGCTGTACTGTTGTACGAAGTCTCGGTCATCCGCGTAAATACAAAATTTTGAGGTTATAATTCTTTTGACAACTACTTATGACGATCTAGCTAGACCTACGTTAGTCTTCGTTTACGAATAAGACTGTTAGGCTTTAGTGTAGGAGGTCCCTTTGTTCTTTTCCTGCCTTTAGCCTCTGCGTTGGTCTCTTCTGTTCTGAAATTGCGGTATTGCCTTTTTGTAGGCCTCAGGAAGACGTGAATAAAGCCGTCGAAACGTCGCAGATAGAAAAAATCTGGTTTTATTAAGCACACTGTCTCCGCACCCAATTCAAATCATTCAATGAATCCACGTAGTGAGACATAAATAACACCTAAGTATAAATTAGAACCTATAGTCAAGTTTTAAAACTATTACCTGTATAGTTTAAAAGTACTGTATGAAATTTGAGAGTGTGTGCTTTTGTTTTGTAAAGTGTGAAAAATACAGAATGGTAAGTAATTAATTTGAACGTTGTGGTAAGTTTTGTGGGGCAAGAATTTTCGGATTAAATTGGTTTACCTATAATTTTATTTTTGGATTTGAATAATGTAGTAAGTATCCAATTATCTACAATTAACGTTCTGCTGCAATTTTACCTCATTCTTCTGGCAGCAGAATGAGCTTTTTGTTTTATTTTCCAAACAGATCCAGAGCAGGAAATGAATCCCAAAGAAAAAAAGGGTTGTTTGCATGCGGCGGCTGAGAGTTCGGGCGACACGTATTTACGTAGGCGAATCTCGCCGTCAAGGCCGGATATTCGCAAATTAGCAAAGTTTCAGCAAGGGCAGAGCTTTGCTCACGTTCAACCGCTTTTAGCAAACTCCAAAATTGTTTCTTGCAGGGCAAATTGTCTCTTGCATCGAAAATTCTCATGGTGCCCTAAATCGTCATATCCGTGCGGTCGCCGATTGCAGAGCAATTTCTCACTTCTGCCTCGGCTGCGTCCAAAAGGGCCATTTCAGGAGTCGCTGCATCGCGTCGTAGAAGGCCCTGGTTTAACAAAACGATTTCAGCACAGTGTTTGCTCATAAGCCGGGAATACATACCTTGTATGTACGCTTGTAATGTACTCTCGTAATATCATACCCTTGCACGTAGTTTCTGTTATACGTAGCTTCAGTTGTGGTTTCAGGAACGGGGTCCATTGTTTTACTAGCAGGACCTTAAAGGCGTTGTCCTTAAGGACCTTGCGCGTTCGGCTTGCCACATCCTTCAGGACGACCTGACGTAAATCAACATATGTGGTTGTTAGCTTGGAGTGCGCAATAAAATTTTCAGGGCGACAGATTCCCGAAATAAAGCAAATCGCTTTTGACAGGGCAGCATTCAGTGGGAACGCGGGTAAATGCAATCCTGCTATTAGATGTTGACAAAGATAAATTCGGAAAAAGTTTCCTTTACATTTTCTTATTTTCTTGAAGTTTCATACATCAATATAAATTATTTATTCATCGCATACCAATAATTGTTTTAATTAAGTAAGTACACACATAATTTAATGAAATCATGTTTACTGAAAAATATTTTATGAGGTTTGAAACATTGGTGTTTAATGAAATTGCGGTTATAGTTAGGTGTAATTGAAAAATCTAACTATCAAAGGAAATGTCAAAAAAATCAATAAAGCGAAAATTTACAATTTAAAACACATTAATAAGAATAATAAAATATGCTTTATACAGTTTGAGTAATGAGAATAATTTTTTGGAGTATTGTTGTGAAACACATAATATCTCTTAGAAAACGCAGTATAAGCGACGCGACGTCCTTTTAATCCCACAGTAGACGGCCCAATGCGTCGACGTTGTTTTCCTGGGGCTGTAAAAGTAGACGCTAGTTTATGACAATTTTCCCCATCACACGAAAACTGCATCAAAGCGAAGAGGCAAACGCGGGCTAGAAATAAAGAATCGCCAATAAAACGAATGCAAGTTTATTCCGCTAAACTTGGAGCCGCGTCTCTTCGCCTCAACCGAACATTTTATAGTGATAAATGAATACATAAACTTTTCAATTTGTCAGTACGTCTGAAACCGTGAAGTTCGCAGAAGAAGATGGATTCCGAGTTGGCTCGCTCAGCCTTGGTGTGTTTTGTTGGGTACAAAGCTTTCCGTGGATCTGGTGAAATAGACTTGAAAAACTATAATGTATGAAACTTTTCGATGGATGAAGGATATTCCGGGAAAAAAGAAACAATTTGCATAAAACGTACAGAGGCTTAAAGGTTATTTGCTATGAAAATCCAAAAATAAATAAAAACACAATAATATTTTTAAAAAACATATATTCAAATAGGACTATTATTAATTAAGTTTTGCAAAATTATAACTTTCTTACCTTATACTACATTTTGTACTTTCTTTACGTTTGTATACATTTTGACTTTCTACACATTAGTTACATTTTCACATACTACACTCTATACTACAATTTAAATAATTATTGTTTGATTTTGATGTTTTTTATTCCATGTATTTTATTTTCCTTCCCCCTTGTATTCTCATCACAAAACAATTTGTCAAAACTACCAATTTTATTTCACAACTTTCCATCTTTAAGACTTGTCTGCAATTCCTATTTAATTCCGTTTCTTTTTTACTTTAATTTTTCCCCTCTTAGCTATTTTTGTTACTTATCCCTCCATTTAGGACAAGTGGACAGGTAGATAGAGAGACAAGGGACAAAGTTAGGAAAGAGGACAAAAAAGGAAAAAACTAAAATAAAAATGAAACGGTATATAAAATTGTTAGTTTTGACAACGTACAAATTGTTTTGTGTTGAGAACACAAGTAAATGAATAAAGTAAATAAAAAAATACCTATCTAGACAATTAATTGAAGCAAGGTCCAAAAAGACCCAAGATTAAAACAAAACAAGGATAATAATAATAACAATTGTTCATCCGAAATCACGTTTGCGTTCGGCGAGTAAAGCAAGACTGATAACCTTTGGTGGCGTCTGGTGGCGGCCAGGCCGCCGTCTGCAGCTTCTTCCACTTGACAACGAGCAGAGCGGGGGCCTCCATTATGTATTCCGCGTTGAGTCCGGCACGGTCTTCCTCGACCACACGTGTTCCTGAGTGCAAAAGTTCTCCCAAGCGCAACCCATTTTAACCACGCCGTTTGAATAATGCAAAGTGGATGGGGTCGAATGACACGGCCCCCTGCGCCCCCCATTTAACATTCAAAATGTTACTTTTAGCGCAAGCTGCTCGAAACAGACCGCGGTAGTATTTTTAAATCTATACATTAATTTTTTGTCTTGGAAATAAACATAGAACATAGGGAAAACATTGTCACTTGTTTTCCCAGCATGTAAATAAGAGATGGTTAAAAATCATTATTACGCAGCGACGACATATTTTATGTAAGAGCAACTTAACATTCGACCTTTCATAATATGCTGCTCGGGCGGAAATTGAATTTGCGAAAACACAGCTGAACCAGAAAGTTCTCGGCATCGCACCGCTGAGCTCGATCCAAATGCGAACTAATAAAAATCTAAATTCGAATTGCCCCTGTGCCGCGCCACCCCCCGCTCGGCCCGCTAATTGGAGGCTGCGGCTCGGACCATTTCCCATCCACCCCATCCGGCTCTCACACACACGTTCATCCCCAGACATACACATGCATAATGCACGTCGTAATCAGAGCGTTCTTGTACGTCCATACTTTACGCCAATTCCTCTTTTCGGTGAATTTTTCTCGAATAGAGAATGGACACTGAACCATTTAGAAACTAATGTAGATTAAAAATACATACCTAGGCAGATACTTATTAATTTATGAATTGAAACGGTGGGTACCGATATAATTTATGTTCTAATCATGCAGTACTTTTACTTTCAACATCACCAAACAAATAAAATAAAACTTTTTCCCTGAAAAAATTAGAGAAACAAAAACTGTTCCTTTGAGAACGGTTTTACAATTTCCAGAAATAGTAGAAATGTTGTAGTGGGGCTGAGTATGACTACAATAACTTTGGCAAACACATTGCCGTCCAAGTTCGCTAATTACCTCTGAGGTCTTTTATAAAACTTCAAAAGAGAATGCAAACATTAATTATACAATAAAGAGTTTTCATTGTTGTATTTCACACACAATTGTACTTAATTATTCAGAAATCAGAACGGTATATCTCAAAATAATAACGCGTGGGAATTTACACGAGACCCCAGAAGAAATAAATAAAGGTAAAAAATATGGAGTGGTCTCCACTCGACTTTCACATATACTTAGAAGATGTACTACGAGGGTAAGGTGAAAAATTCTCAGCCTGACACAGAGATGGCGATCCAATCATCGAAAATGTATGTTTCCTACCTGGGTACACGTGTCATTAGTTTGTATGTCAACTGTCAACTCCATCTCTCAAGTAGTTTGTTTACACGAATTTTTGCAGTAGACGTCTTGCGTGTTTTTGTTAAAATGGATAAACTTGAATATGGTGCGGTCATAAAATTCTTCGTTTTAGATGGATTAATGCCTAAGGAAATTCATCCAAAGTTGGTAAAAGTTTACGGGGACTCTGCTCCTTCAATGTCAACCGTTAAAAAGTGGACAGCTGAATTTAAAAGTGGTCGCACATCCCTCGAAGATGACCCACGTACAGGACGGCTAAAAACCGCAACTACACCGGAAATCATCGAAAAAGTGCACGATATCGTATTGGACGATAGGAGAGTGAAGGTGAGGAAGATAGCTGAGGCACCGCCACCTAAATATATTTAGGTGGCGGTGGCTAAGGTCGTGGGAATATCGGAAGAAAGGGTGCGAAACGTCTTACACCAAGAATTAGGGATGCGAAAGCTCTGCGCAAGGTGGGTGCCGCATTTGCTGAATGCCGATCAAAAGCAAATGCGCAAACGACTATCGCAGCAATGTTTGGACCGATTCACTAGGGATCCGACCGATTTTGTGCGGCGATTTATCACCATGGATGAGACATGGGTTCACCACTACACGCCAGAAACGAAACAGCAGTCGAAGCAGTGGGTGGAAGCCGGTGGTTCAGCGCCAAAGAAAGCGAAGTCAATCGCATCTGCCGCAAAGGTCATGGCCAGTGTCTTTTGGGATGCAAAAGGGATCCTGTTAATTGACTACCTTGAAAAAGGCAGAACAATTACAGGTGAATATTATTTCAACCTTCTTGGCCACCTGGATGCCAAAATGCGCGAGAAGTGGAATGGCTTGAAGAAGAAAAAAAACATTTTTCACCAGGACAACGCACCTGCTCACAAAGATGTGTTGGCAATGGGAAAACTGCGGGATTTGGGGTACGATTTGCTCGGCCATCCCCCCTATTCTCCTGATTTGGCACCCTCAGACTTCCATCTGTTCCCAAACTTAAAGAAATTTGTTTCTGGAAAGCGCTTCACGTCCAATGAAGAAGTTGAGAGGGGCGTAGATGGATATTTTAACATCCTTCCAGACTGTCACTTCCGGGAAGTTGGAGCAACGTGTGTTGAAGTCAAGGGAGATTATTTGGAAAAATAAAATCATTTTTTAACTGAAAATCGCAGTATTTCATTGTCAGGCCGAGAATTTTTCACCTTACCCTCGTAGACAAGATAAGACATATTCACACCAGAATTTCGAGCTATAATTGGTTAATTTTCATATTATTTACACATATGTATTTTTTAAAAATTGGTAGAAAGGCCACATCCGGTTAGGCAATTGTTCTAAAATTTTATATCTGAGTGTTCTTGACTATTTTTAAAGCTAGCACAAAATTGGAAATAAATACCTTGAAGCAGAAAAGAGTTTTACATCAAAGATTTCCATTCTCGCTTCAGGTATACCACCATTTCCGGTTGGGCAATTAAGCTAGAATTTGATATCTATGAGTTTTTCGTTATTTCTGACGCGAGTACAAAATTTTAAACAAATACTTTGAACCAAAAGAGCACTTTACTTGAAAGAGTTCCACTTCCGTTTCAGATAAACTATCACTTCCGGTTATCCGAATAAACCCAAACGTTGACACGAGTTTACTTTTTAACTAAAATGACTATGTACCAAATTTCATTGATCAAGATCAAGTTGTTTTTGAGTTATCGTGTATATACACACGCACACACACATTAACACATCAACACAGACACCAATGCAAAAATGGGCAAAATGGATTTAGAGGCACCCAAAACATAGAGATTCATCAAAATCTTAATTTTGATTTTTTACATTAATACAATACTTTATAGGTATATGCATACTGCATATAGGTACGAGAAAGTAAAAATGATATTTTGTTTTACTATACTTACTTTGACAAAAGAAGACTGCTATAAATTTCAGCCAACACATGATAAGATGCTCTTAGTCGCTTTCTCCTGCAAATGCATTCACAAACCCACTTTTTTCACATTTTTGAGCTCTAAAGAATGAACCATTTCTTTAACAGAAGTCTAACAGCTAGAGATTGCCATTAAATGACATATTGAAAAACAAAATAAGTGGAAAAGTCGAACGGTAACTAAGTAACTGCGACAAAAGTCGCTCATCTATTAGTCTGTTAAGGATTTCAAATTGAACTAGCCAATTAAGCTCATAATTAGGCAATTACCTTAAATAACGTTTAATCTCACATTATTTTAACAACAAAGGCAGAATTCGTGTATATTCGTCCAACACATTACCTTTTATACGGAAAACTTGACAATCACTAATCAATACAAACGAAAACAAAAGCATACACGATGGTTACTATGATCGCACCATCTTAATAATTTTACTATTACTATTTTTACAAATAAAAACCACTTCGATAAACCGAAAATTCAGAAAGAGTAATCGAAACGCAAAGTTAGACTTACTCATTTGATTAAATTTTTAATCCTCCGATATCCGAATCTTCGATTCGAGCAGCGCATTAGCGTAATGATGCCAATATCTTCCTCACTATCATCAAATCCAAGTGAGTGCCGCCTCTGACGCTGAACTCTAATTACGTTAACGAACAAAGAACATCAACAGATCGAGGAATTAATATGGAGAATAACGATGCTGCGAGCGTGGAAAGTGAAAACAGGAGCAAAAAGGCAGCCTTGGGAAACAAAGGGTTCTGAACCTTCGTACGGCACGTACGACCTACCCTCTTAAGGACACCCTCGTAAGCTCTCGGGGGGGTCGTAACGAAAATAGACGATTGGAGAGATAAGAACAAGCACTGTTTAAGCAAGGCCCGACGCTTGTACTTCATTCTCCTTATTATATGAAATCCTATTAGGGTAATTTCGAATTTTTCCGCCCATAATTGTGAACGGCTTGCTCGTAGTCCCGGCTTTGTAAAGACTTGTAAAAATTGCGCCATTCTATTACAGGGTCGATTCTCAACAAACTGGGACGATGCTGGCGGGACATAATCAACCCCTGAGCGCAGAGTGCCCTGAGTAAACGTGGCACATTCCAGCTGTAAATTTAACACTATAAACGGTCTATCTCTGCTGGGAATTTACTGTGAAACTAATACATTAAATAAGTCTGCCCCATTGTTAACTAGCTGTAGGATTCTTTTGTATGGCGGCCGTAAATACGAACACCATCAAATTTAATCACTCCTTGTCGGTTTTGTTTTGCAAAAATAAACTTTGTATAAGTATAAAAGTACGACGTTGTTTCCGTAAACTTTGAACTTTTTTGGATAAATTAAATGTTTACCTTTGAAGAAACATTAAGGAAAAGTGAACAACCCACCTCAAATATTTTATCTACCTTTTAACATTTTCTTCCTTTAACTTTCCATCGTATTCGGCCCGCCGAATAAACAACCATCAAAAGAACTCGTTCCGAAAATATGTCGTATCAAAACAGTTTAAAAAATTAATTACCCTATCTTTCCTCGATTCAAAGCATTTATTACAGGGAAAATGCTGTCTGCGTTTTTTTCCGGGGCAATTCCTGTGTAATTAAACGGCACGATCTGTTTTTTATGTGAGTCTCCCCTTTATGTGCCATATCTTTCCTCCTTTCATTTATGCTTCATTCCTATTTTACCCCGCTCTTTTTTGTGTCTTTTTTCTATTCGGTGGACTGACGTGTAATTGGTCATTTGAACACATTTTATTACGGGTTTCACTTATGTATCCGATGAAATTTAATTCAGGGTACTATCGTAATACTCTCTTGATGGTTATAAAAAAGAAAAATCCTTATCAATGCTAAACTGTGGTATTTTTTCGTAGGTACCATGATTTCTAATAAATGTAAAATAATTTTGAAAATAAATAAAAAGGTCAAGAGCACAGATTTAAGTAGAAAAATTGTATAAAAATTGAAACACAAAAAAATAGAGCGACTTAAAATCAAATTAACTAAATGTAAGGTCAAGACAACTCAACAGGGGAAAAAGCCTTACACTTAGTTATTGTACTTTTGGGGTTTTCACTTTTTGTACAATTTTTATAAATTAGTGTTATTTATTTGTTACATTTATGGTCCTCGAATCTACGTGCTCTGTTTGGTTTTCAACTCTATTATTGATGACGCATGCGCATGTTTCATTTTTCTGACGTTTGCTTTTGCAATGTGATGACCCTTCGTACTTGTTGCTTTCTTAATTAAATGTCATATAATCGCATGCACCTATGCTGATTTTCTTTGATTGTTCAACGATTCGTGGAACCCGATGCAACAACTTTTAAAAGTATAATTTTTTTTATAGTACTGGCTCCTTATAAAGTTTTGACTCTGGGTAATATTATACTATCTTTTTCATATATTTCTTAAAATATTTTTTTAAGCGTGCACCATGTACCTCATAGTGGTTATATGTTTGCATTTTATAAAAAGTGTTTATTTATGTCGATTATGCGTTTATCCAGCGCCTTTAAAAGGGGGCAGTAAAACCCCGAAACCGCAGTTGCACCGTAAAAATTCTAAAATTTAACATTCGTACAGATTTTTCTCTTTATAACCTTCAAATACGTAACCCTATATGAAATCTCCCAGCATGCAAAAAAACGTAAATGTTTCATATCGAATGCGTAACCTCGAGATGAGATTACGTTGCGAGAGACGCGGACAGACATATTAATACAATAGCAACTGTTAGGGGGATATGACCGGCTCG
>JAWQRP010001448.1:0-19141 GCA_033557875.1 Quadriops clusia | reverse complement strand
AACTTCGTCAACTTGTTGGTTACTATCATTGATTTCATCATTACAAGCGCGTTCTATCTCGAGACCAAACACTAAATCATCATCATCTAACTCTTTATCATGTGACTGAAGCAGATCATGAACATCATCTTTTTCAATATCATGAAGTCCTAGATCGAAACCAAACCTAGTTATGTCATTGATTACAAGTTCTACATCATTTTCAAATTCTTTAAAATTGTTGTTAGATTGAGGAATAATTTTTTTCCATGCCGCCTTCAAGTTGTTACACGTTACTTCATGCCATGCATCTATGACATTTTCAACACAGTTTTTAACATTGAATCCTTTCCAGAATTCTATTAGCGTCATAGATTCATTTCCGGTCGTCTTTTCTATTGCTTGAGAAAAAGTTTTTCGTAAGTAATATGCTTTAAAAGATGCAATTACTCCTTGATCCATTAGCTGGATGATGGAGGTGGTATTAGGAGGTAAAAAGATAACTTTTACATTTTTGCACAAATCATTTAGAGCCGTTGGATGACTGGGTGCGTTATCTATTAACAACAAAATTTTGAAATCGAGATTTAATGTTTTACAGTATCTTTCATCTTCAGGGCAAAAACAGTTTTTAAACCAATCCTCAAACATAGTTTTTGTCATCTATGCTTTTCGATTATATCTCCAATGAACAGGGAGACAAGTTTTATCCAAACCTCTAAGCGCGCGAGGATTTTGTGATTGGTAAATAAAAAGTGGTTTCATTTTGCATTTGCCAGAAGCATTTCCGCACAGTAAAAGTGTAACACGCTCTTTCGAAACCTTATAGCCAGGTTGTGATTTTTCATTTTTTGCTAAAAATGTTTTAGAGGGCATTTTTTTCCACATTAAACCTGTTTCGTCAGCGTTGAAGATCTGATCATCGGTATAATTACCTTCTAGTATAATCTCTTGTAATTCGGCAGGAAAACTAGCCCCTGCTTTTTCGTCGGACTTGCACTTTCACCTTGTACGCGAACGTTATGAATGCCTGATCGCTTTTTGAAACGATCAAACCACCCTGCTCTTGCATAAAACGTTTCTTCCACTTCAGATACCGAATGATTGTCCCTTTGTACATGTTTTTCTTTAGAAACTCAAACAAACTTAGAGCTTTTGTTTTTATAGTCATTTGACTTATTGGTATTTTTTTTTTGGTTGCAATCTTCAATCCACACTAATAACAGCGTTTTCATTTCAATCATAAGTTTGCTTCTGTTCCTCGTAGTTTGGGGCCCAGACGAAATCGATGCATTTTGTCCTAGTTGTTTATAGTGCGCTGCGTGATTTAAAATATGGCGGACAGTTGATTCATTTAGACCATAGTCTCTTGCAATTGTCGCTTTTGTTACACCTGCTTCAGACTTATTGATCATATGCAATTTATCTTCTAAGCTGATCACATTACGTTTCTTCTTAACTCTTGCAGTCTTGCTTGTAGCATTCATTGTAGAAGATGTAGAAGTATGTATATGTACACGTATGCGTAAGCTAGTATGTAAACACTCACAATGGCGGACAGTTAATGGCGAGAGAGCCTAAGAGCGAACCATTTGTAAGAGTGGAAACCCAAACTAAATGTAGTGCGGGTTGCATATGTAGTTACATGTTCTGACCGCGATAAATCGAATTTGAACCGCAATAATTTGAATTTGGTATGAAATTTTTAACCGCGATAAATCGAAAACCGCGGTATTCGAAATCGCGATAATCGGGGTATTCCTGTACTCCATAAGTCAATTCAGTGTACGGTTTCTTAATTGATCGTAGCTTGAAACAATTTTTCGGCAAAGTTTCTGCACAATCGTAAAACATGCAACAAAACAACGTCACGTGACGATTTAGAACACCCGAAGCAAGTACTGATATTACCGTTCACGAACTGCTCAATGTACGATACACGAGGCAATTGGAATGGCAAGCTGACCACACAATCAACGATAGAGGTTCTGATTGGAGCGCTAATTTTTTAATGCACATGTGATGGTCCATTCAATGTACAGTTTTCAGCATTGTTGAAACAAACCTAATGTAAATCGAATTAATTCATTTTAGATTTTCCAAATTACAAACCAAAAGTATATTTTATAAAGAATTCTAATTTTTTTTTATAAATTGGCAATAGGATAGGTACATATATCTTTTAGGAACCTTAAAATTCTTTTAAATAGTCGGAGATTATTTAACGAGAGTATGTGCACAATGCCAGTGGGAAATATACCCTCTTCATCCATGAAATAGTCGTACATATAAGAAATCGATGTGAGGGGAATTTAAAAGGTATTTGAAAAAAATGTGATTTAGATCACCTGATATCAGGGAAAACACCAATTTTTAATAAATGCTGTGGAAAGCATCCATGGTCGAATTTTCATATAGGTATTGTAGAGCTTAAAAATTGAGATATTGAAACACTTTGATATCATTGTTGTTTCAAGATCATAGTGTGTATTAATGTGTATTGCGAATATTCATACGATGATTTCTGCCATTCTGTTAGCATCTTTCTTTTGAAAAATGGAATGAAATCAGATGATGGAGGTGAAATAGTTATTCAGAAATCCTCGAGGATGACTTTTTTTGTGTATGTGAGCTAGATAATTGCTCCAGGTTCAGCTGAGTGAGTTAAAGAACTGAACCAACTATTGTATAGCTTAGAGGATAATAATTACTTTTATATGAAAAACTCTCTAATGCACTTAGAACAGAGCTTCATGCATACATAGTGGCCACTGTTTAAATTGAATCATGAATTTCGAAAAAGGCTCATCTCGGATTAATCAAATTGTTCAGGAGGGACAAAAAAGTAAATTATGAAAAATTTCCAAGATCCCCTTTAAAAATTCATTATTCAAGGTAGCAACAACGCCATCCTCCGATTTGGAGCCATCTGTAAAGATTTCTAGACTAGGTAGGAAACATCGGGATATTCCTTGCATAATAGTATTATTATGACCGTGATTATTGGAATCTCACGGGAAAACCTTTCAGATCCGTATTAGAAATGCCTCATGTGAAAGAGAATATATAAAGTTTAGTCTATTAGATGTCAGGACTTGTTCAGCGTATGTTGAAACACTAGAGAATGTCGATCCGTAAAGAACAGATCAATAGTCAATTATTGCACAAATATATGCCCTAAATTGTTAGCGGAAAGTATCTGGACAAATTTTGAAATATCGATTTTTTTGTTTAATTAATATTTTGTATCTTAGATTATGAAATGGTTCGAGACCTAAACTGAGACAGATGATGGTAACTACACCGGCTTGAAAAGAGATGAAAAATAAAATGCCAATGTGTTAATAGAGCCTTTGGATAAGTAGTATAAGACTACTTATTTAATGACAGAACTTAAAAACACATATGTGCCCTTGTTTTTAAAAAATTAGTAAAACCACCTTCGTCAAAATACGAGGCAACCAACAAAAGCCGACGACGATATCCGAAACGGATGATAACCGAAGTCAGCAAAAACTGAGGTTTTACTGTACCAGGTTGGCTCTGGTCCATATGTACAAAAGAGAGAATTTAAGGCCACGTCCGCTCTGAGAGGTGCCTTACTTAGTGCCTAGCGTCTTATGGCGTTTGTTTATTACTTCCTAAAACCTAGTGAGGTACTTGGCATGTAGCGAAGTGAATCAAACGTTGTACAATATATGCAACTGGACGCACTGAGTGCTCGGCGCCTTTGCTAGTCGCCTAGTGATCAGCGAAATATACAAACATGTTAGTTTTTTGTCATGAGGCACAAGGCATTGTGTACCCTAGCAGGAAATCAGATGGATGTAGCTAGGTGATTAGCAAAGACGCCGAGCGCGCAGTACGTCCATGAACAAACGCCATAAGGCGCGAGGCATCTAGGCACTAAGTAAGGCACCTATCAGTGCGGACGTGGCCTAAGACATATGAAATCTGCCAAATTAAAGCGTATTGTTTTAACCACAGAAAGTTTGACACATGAACTTTGAAAGATAGATATCAATATTCTGAAAATATGAAAAATTACAGAAAAATGCCTCAAACTTTGCAATGAAAAAATAAACAAAAGTCTAAACAATTCAAGCTGGATATTTTTTTCAAAAGTCAGGAAATCCAAAAAATGTATTTCCATATATAAAATTGAAAAAAATAAATGTTAGAAACACAAACATCAAGAAACATAAATTTAGACAGCTGTGTACTTACATGTGGTACATTCGGCTGGGCAGGTTTTCGTCTCCTTATATCATCGTAATAATTTTTAATATCTGCCGTCGGATCAATTTTCATCTGCGCATTATCAGCACCAACTTCCACTTTAGCCTGCTCGGCACTTTTCATAATAGCATCCTCATGCAACTGATGTGTATCGCTATACAATGGACACAGATGCGTCTGGTCTCCACCTTGGCCGTTAAAATGCTTGTAGTCCGTTACAGGTTTCTGACACACATAGCACATCATAGCGCCGCACCGACAGGTCATTTTGTTACATCCGTCTTCCTTTATGAACTTCATGCCGCACTTGTAGCATTTTCTCAACAGAGCCTCCGTCATCTTGTCCTCGATGTACGTCCTTTTCTTCACATCAGTGTCCTTTTCGACTTCATCGCACCTATAGGGAACGTGCGACGGCTCCTTGCACTCCCTGCACGACTCCTTCATGCAATCGGGGTTAAGGCACTTAAAAATTTTATCACCCTGCAAAGGTATAGTAGCAAAATCACAAAACGGACAACCCTCTAAATCTTCGATTCCTGCAGCTTTGATTTCCTGTAGTTGCTTCTTTTGAGCAATTTTTGAGAATAGATTCGGCTTTAAAACTGACTGCAAGGTCTGAATGCTAAACACTCCGGTGCACTCCTGCAAACAGGGATAGTCAAGCTTGCCTTCAGCAAAAGCTACTTCGACGCTCCTTTCCACACACGATCTGCAAAATTCACAGCCAGTCTCACATGCAATGATGTCTTTAGGAAGAACCTCATCGTCGTAGCAGCAATTGCAGGACTTCATTATCCCGGCTGCTTTCCCGTCTTCAATCTCCTTCAATTTCTCCTCCTCCTTTCGTTTAATCGTGGCTTGAATTTCATCGTAATGTTCAATGTACGATAACTCTTGAAGAAGAGGAATGTTTTCCGGTGGCGTAGCCAACCGCACGGCTTTCCTTCGAGTTTTTAGCTGCGGCGGCCTCTGCTGCAACAGCTTCCATGTGGCCAAAACATTATAATTTGTGAATTTGAAGTCAGTTGTTACTTGTTTAACAGTCAGCTTGGAATACTGGTTTCTGAAGAAGGTTGTCACGTAAAAGACATCCATACCATTCTTGTTCAAAACAGAACCTTTTGATGCTTCGAAAAATTTGTTTGGATCCGGTATCAGTTCCAGAAATCGTTCCACATCAAACTTTTCGGTGTACTGGCGAATTTGGGCACTGAGTTTTTGCTTTCGCAGTGCATCTTTTTTCGTTGGGTAATTCCTTTCCTCAAGAGTGTCAGCAATGAAAGCCTGAAACAATGTAAAACAATTACATTTTGAAGATGGGACCCAACAAGGCAGTGTTGGTGTAGGGTTGATTTAAAGACTAGAACCATGTTTGAACATGAAATTGTAAATTTACAACCATTCAATGATCCATTTACAAACTTATTTGTATTTTTACTAATTCAAAACGTACTTTTACAACCATGAAATTGTAAATCTACAACTAATCATTGTTCCACTTACAAAGTCGATTGTAAGATTACAACACAATATGTATGTAATTTTCCTTTTGGTAGTGTAATCAGTTTCGATAAAATGTGAACTAGTGGTGTAAAATTACAAGTCAATGGAATTTTACAATGCCAGGCAGTCGCCAACCTGGTAATTTATTTAAGTTACTTATTATAAGATTCATTGACTAATTATGTTGCTTGGGATTTTTTGATGATATCAATTCCACGTTTCAACAAAGGTTCTAGGACATATCAGGCAAACTTAGATCCAATCGTATTGGCAATCATTCTTAATTCAATTTGCCTCTGAACACTTCAAATATTCTACTAAATTCAAGAGCCCTTTTCGGGAAGCAATATCCAATATAGCCCATTTTTGATCACGTGATAACAAATTTAGAATTTTAAATGAAACAATCTGTATATTATTAATTTTTAAGAAAGCTAATTCTTAGAGGAATTTACCGATGAAATGGTTTGTTCGTGCATTCAACTTGCTCGGAGCACATCATATACAGTTCCATCTCGCTAAACCGACCTTACGCCCCTATTTCTGACAAGATTATTAAGAAAAATTCTAAATTATTTTGTGACAAAAGTGTAGGGGATATCCATTTTAAGGCAAAAATTATGTTGTGTTGCATTAGCTGTAGCACAGATAAACAGGTTGCTCATGTTTATGGAACAAAATGTTGCCAATTTTAACTCAAAATGGTGACTAAAACTGTGCAAAAAAGGCGACACTCCGTTAGATGGCGTGCACTGCTGCTGTAATTGTCGTTTGTAACAAAACTCAGTCTGGTTGTTGCGCCGCTTTTCACAGAGAAACGTAACCGCCCAGGAGCTATAAGTTTTTCTATTCATATATCTAAATTTTTGTGTTATATTTGAACGTGTTATAAGTACTCCCGAAAATGTATATTTGTTTTCGCAGTTATTCCCGCCAACGTATTTGCTGCAACTACTACGCCATCGAATGAACTAATGCACAAACTCAGTAAAATAAATGTAGCCACCGCTTGTATAGGCAACTGCTAGGTAGTAGTATAGAATGAGCGATCTGGGTTATCTGTGGCTGTTTATAAAACAATAAATTTTAAGAAAAAGGTGAAGAACTTAATCTTGGACCTAATCAAATTTATAATGCTGATGAAAGTGGGTTTTTCTGGAGATAGATAGATTTGTTCATAGACAAGGAAAAAATTCTACAAAGTAGAAAAATTTCACAAGACAGAATAACATTTATAATAACGTTATGCCTTGTACTAATGCTAGCAGTACGCACAAATTTGAATGTACTGCAAGATGTATCCACCCATCTATCCAAATTTGTTTAGAAATTTACAAAACTTTTCGTGACAAAATAAGGGTTCTGATCATATCAGTGAAACTGTTCGGCTAATGCTCATAACAAACATTGTCAGGACTGTACAAAATGTAATTTAATGCATCTATGGTCAGAAAGTGTTGCCGCTCCTTAGGGCATAGTCCAGATTACATAAAGATAAGACTATTACATAATTTAGTAATTTTACAAAGGATATTAAATAAAGTTACCTGCAATAGATCAGGTTTCCCAGCATATTTATCTGCTTGCATTTGCAAGTACGCTGTATCGGCATCCGGAAAGATTTCCTCTAGCATTTTAACAGAATCATCCATAGTATTGACCGCAGCTTCTTCCGTTTCTTTTGTGCGTTTTGGATAATCTGTGTCTGTAGAAAAATTATTTAAATACTTATAAATTTTTTTGTAACTGTGGGTTTATAGATATACAGGTGATATAAATATAGTAACAAATAAGTATAAAAATTACTAATAATTTAAAAACCAGGGATTCAAGTGTGCAAGTGTGAAGTTTGAAATTTTTTTTTTAATGGCCTGTTCACCATTGAACATTTATTTGGATCAGCCTATATACTAAGTATACAAAGACTGCCTTGTAATTATTTATTTCATCACAGAAATATAAACATAAGGATTTCTTAAGTAATTATGCTAGTGTAAATACTCCTTTAATAGCTTTGTAAACTAGCTAGCAAACGAAAGTCATTTGTTATCGTCTAGGACATTATTGGTGTGTGACAAAACGAAAAAAAAAGATCAAATATCTTGCGTCAGACAATAATATGCATTAGTAACAGAATGACTAACTCTCACATGGTACTTAACAATTCTAAAAAGGGAATATCTGTATTAGAATTATATTGTTCTATTTAAAAAGGGAAAGTGAAAGTTTCCCTTCAATCGCTTTTTATCTGTATTTGAAACAAAATAAAATTAGAGAATATTACTTGAATTGATTTTTGTAAATCTTTAACTTTGATTCTATGACAAAACAGATAGCTACAAGGACAACTCCCACTAATATATTAGGTAATAATGGGGGAATTATATTGTATTTATGATATTAGTAAAGTCCCAAATTTTAAGATTAATACTTTATACCAAGGGTAAAATCTGAATACCTTGCATCTATATAAGGATGATAAAAGATATAAATAAATAAATTATTATGGGTTTAAGAATAGAATAAATATAATGGGAAGACTTACTCAACAAAACAATGTTCAAAATATCATTGACGTTTTCTGCAGTCTTCTCTTTTCCCTTACAGAGAGAACGCAAATATTTTGGGCAGGCATCAGGGAAAATTTCCATAACGTGATAGCACAAGTTATTCGGAGTCTCTTCTTCTTCTTCGCCTGCGGGGAAAAGGTCAATTTGCATGTCCTCCTCTGCGTCCTCATCATTCTGCATTTCATCGATATCTTCCAGAGTATCCATTAAGTATCTGTTAAAATTGTTAGAATCTTCGTCGTCTGTTACGTTATTGTTTCCAAATGGATAGTCGTTTACAGTTGGATTCTTGTTTAATACATTTCTTGCCTGATCAGCTTGCCAGGAATGAGGAGGTGTGCAAACAGCATTACGATTAATTGCCGCAGTAGGATGATTAACATCTTCGAAGTTATAAGGTTTATAGTCACCCATATAATTTACATGTCTTCCAATAGGAAACAAATTGCGTGAACGACCACCACTTGTGGTATCAATAGATAGAGGATATTGCTGTTTTGTTCTTTGAGTGCGAACTGCACATGATTCATCCAGTCGTTTGTACAGTATTCTAGCTACTGCTTTGGATGGACACTTATTTAAGTCCAAATAAAGAGTTTGGCAGATTTCTTCGATACGGAACCTAGGTATATCTGGATATTCCGTCTTTAAACAACCTAGTAAATCAATTTGATCTCCATGACGAAGTATCAGAAGTTGTCTCCTTTCTTCATCAGAGCTAGAGCTTCCTGGTGTGGGGTTTCTGTACGACTGTAACATTTGTAAATTGTTATCATTTGTAGGATTATTTTTCTCGATAAGTTGAGACATCCTTTCAGTTTTATTCTGAAGCGACATATTTGGACCTTGGCTAGTCCTTTTAATCCCTTTCTTGGCTTTTTTGGCAGCTACATCAGGAAACTCAGCTGACAGACATCTTTTCGGAGGCTGATAACGGCGCTGATATTCATCGCCAGAAGATTCAGATTCAGAATTGCTCTCGTTTAAGTAGTTTATCCATCTATGACCACCTTTGCCCATCAAAATATACTTACCGCCAGGATTTCCTACAGCAGAATGTGCCTGTTTCGATGTTGATGGCCAACTTTGCGTATTGCAAACCGCTGGTAGATGTTTAACTTCACTAGCTACAAAGTTGCTGTTAGGTGTCGTGTATTGACTAGGCCATAAAGGTACATTGGGTAAAAAGTCATTCATCTCCACGTTATCATGTGGTAAGAGATTATTACCGGGCAACAAAATGTTACCAGATGGCCCAGGGTTGTTTGCCAATGTATCGTTATTTGGCAAGGTAATGTTGCAAACTGGGGTTCCATTGATGGTCAGAACATTGTTAGTCAAAACATTGTTAGCCGAAACATTGTTAGCCGAAACATTTTTAGCTGAGACATTGTTGGTCGAAATAGCGTTGATCAAAACATCAAGGTTAGCTGAAATCTTATTTGTAGTTGTGGTCTCATTCCTGCCCGAAAAGTTGTTACTGCCTGAGATATCATTGCTGCCCGAAAAGCCGTCGTTTAATAAGAAATCATTAGCAGTTGGCAAATGAGTATTGGCTGAACTATAATTTGCTAGCAAATTGGATGCAGTCTGCAAAGTTCCCATCACATTGTCATTAATGTAAACAGTATTAGTGGGAACGTTACCATATGGTAAAGTGTTATCTTTTCGTAAATCTTTATCATTCAGTAAATCATTATCATTCGGTAAATTGTTATCATTCGGTAAATTGTTATCATTCGGTAAATTGTAATCGTTGGGTAGATTGTAGTCATTGGGGAAATTCTTATCATTGCGCAAATTGCTATCATTGGACAAATAGTTATCGTTAAGTAAATTGTTATCATTTGGTGAGTTGTTATCATTCGGTGAGTTGTTATCATTCGGTGAGTTGTTATCATTCGGTGAGTTGTTATTATTTGGTGAGTTGTTATCATTCGGTGAGTTGTTATCATTCGGTGAGTTGTTATCATTCAGTGAGTTGTTATCATTCGTTGACTTTTTATCATTTGGTAAATTGTTATCATTTGGTAAATTGTTATGATTCAGTAAATTGTTATCATTCGGCAAATAGTTATCATTGCCTAAATTATCACCAATGACCAAATTATCATCATTCGCTAAATTATTAACAATGACCGAATTATTATCAATGGTTAAACTATTATTATATGGCACATCATTATCAGATAACAAATTATTTCCGGAGGAGAAATTATAATTGAGAGATAAACTACAGTTGCCCGATAATTCTTTGTTTGGCTTCAAATTACTGTTTGGCAGTACAACGGTAGTAGGCAAAGTTTTGTCAGTAACATTACCACTTGGTGACAACTCCTCGCTCAGGTCCAAGCAGGTACTTGGAAAATTGCCCAACCGACGAGGCACGAAGCTCTGATCTCGCCTTTTAGTTTTTGTACGAGAGCTGGATGGCGACGGAGTCTTATTAGAAGTTTTCATGGTAAGTATTGGAGCAGGTATTTCAACATCGTTAGTCGAGTCAAATATTACACTGCTTTCCGAGTCGCTCGATAACTGAACAACTTCCATGTTCATCATTCTGGCAGAAGCTCTTTTTTTACGGCGCCGAGAAGATCCCACGCTTATCTTCCTAAGAGTGCCCATGAGGCCGTATTTTCGGAGGCCTTCCCTGATGCTCTGCAATTTTGTGTTTGGGAAAAGCTGGTGAAGCGTAGCCACATCTTCATCTAGAGGCTCCTTTATAATGGACTTAAAGTATTTTTTTACAATAAGTTCGTTTCTGTTTTGATGGTCTTTCAGATTTGCGAATTCTAAGCTCACTGTTTCGTGGGTCCAGTCAACCAAGAGCCTCTTAAGAATTTCCAGGTCGAGATTCTCCTGGTCTTGTGCATGTTCCGCCTAGTGATATAAAATAGAAATAGCTCTTAAAAGTGCAGGATTAATCCTGGAAAATATTCGTAATTTTCTCAAACATGGAGAGGATAAAATTGGAGAGATTTTAATACATGAAGCATAGGGCTTATTGCATAATATCGTTAAAATCCGGTACATAAAATTTAAGGTTGTGGTAATAATAATAATAATGGTAATAATAGTAATAATGGTAATACTAAAAATGGTAATAATACTAATAATGGTAATAATACTAATAATGGTAATAATACTAATAATGGTAATAATAATAATAATAACAGTAGATAATAATTCCGTTACACAATAATCTATTAGTTCCTACACTGAGGGAAAAGAAATTCTTCATCAACAATCTACGAAATGTTAACTTTTGATATGTTAAATCAACATATAAATTGATATTTCTACAAAATAATAGCATTTAATCAACATTGCAGCATTTTAACATTTATACTTTAAACATATTTGAATTGATATTTTTGTAAGTCAAATTAAATAAAGCGAATTTTTAGTACAAAGTATAAGTACATATTATATATGGTCCGTAATTATTTAAATATTTATTGATAAGGTTTCTTTTAACGTCTTTTATGTTTTTTTTTATTGTTACGGTTAGGTAATTTAAATCATGTCTCCTAACTATAGACCTGAAAAACCTTATTGTGGAAAAATGTTAAGATAATAAAAGTTTATTTGTTTCATTTTAATGTCGTTTTGTTGCATTATAATTTTAATGATATTGAATTAAATTTTTAGAAAATGAAATTGAAATCGGCCCATTAAAATTTTGGATGGAAATACAATTAAGGAAGTTAACTGTAAAATAGGACCAAGACTAGATGGAGAGCCTTCCAAAAATTAGAGGCAGAAAAATCTTCAACTAGAACTTATGCCAGTACCGAAGTTGATGATAACAATATGGATAGTTTCACAGATAATATTGTTTATCATAACACTGATTAATTAATTTAAACAAAACTTGTCGTTATGTAATTATAATTAGTTAGACTAAGTCTAAATATGCTTGTGCCACTGTTCACTAATCTATTTGTAGAAAGATAGAGGTTAGGGCAGGTTAGGGACGGTGGTACAAGTTAATTTACAATTAATTTGTTTCGTGTATAAAGTAAATTTTATATAATAACCTTCGATGGGCTGAAGTTAATTTTTTGTTCTTAATTAGATTAGTAATTAAGTTAGCTTAAGCCTAAAGTTTGTTCTTAATTTGACTACTTTTAATTTGTTATTTGTATAAAGTATATTTTCTGATACCATAGCCTTAGATGTGCTAAATCTCATTTTTATAGTTATTTGGCAGTTTTGTTGTTATAGTCTACATATATGAGCATTAAGTTTATAATTAAGGTGCTTGGCTCATTTCTCCCTTTGAGGCGTGTTGAAATATAATTAAGAAAATTATTTTGCAGTAGGTATTTTTTCGTAAATAATTTACCTATAATTCCGCACATTATTGTTATAATGAAATATAATGAAAATTGTTTGTATGTGACAACCTATAGCTTCTTTGGTATTAAAAATTAATTACATGGCGAAAGATGGTTTTGAACAAACTAGGCCAAAAATATAAAATAAAATAATATTATAATATGTTCCTAAAATCATAAAATATAGACTGAAAGTGAGAAGATGCCCTGCATTTTATTTTACATTAATTATAATGTACTATAAAGTTTAAACCAAGTAAGTTTCGTTCTTAGTTCAAAATTTTAAAAATGTCAATTTAACATACGTATAAGTTAAAACAACAGGTAAGTATGTTGATTCAAACAATAAAATTAATTACAATAATATTCCTAGTTGCATTGATTGAAGTATCTTTAATCTTCAGCTTAATATTTACACTGTCTTATACCAATATTTTACATTAGTTGTGTTAACATCATAACTTACTTGATTTAACGTACTCAACTGTGTTTGGTCAACTCACAACTTTCATTGCTTGAAGGTTTATAGTATGATTTATTTCAACAAAAATAATTTTTTAAGTCAAGCAATTTTATTTAGCATTATAAGTGTTAGATTATAAGATCATTCGTTCAACAGGTGTGTAGTTCATTATTAAACGACAAAAATTGTTGGATCAACAATTTATCGTTTGAATTAACATATGTTTCTCCTCAGTGTACTAATAGAATAGGACTCCTAAATGTAACTCTATTAGATAAATACCCTTAAGCAGTATGACACGTTGCCATCCTATGCGCATATTTTTAATTTTAATGAAATGCATAGTATTAAAAATAAAAATAATTGGACTTGGATCAATTTCAAAATACACTACCGAGCTTTTAATACCATTAGCAGTATTATGGCCCTACTTTGTGGTGTAATATCATACCTAAGTTTTTTAATCAACTGATTAAAGTGTATTAATATTAACCCTTTGCACTCCGTTGTCACCGTATTTGCGACATTAAAATGCTAACATTAAATCCACTGTCGCGACTACGGCGACACGGTTGTTTTACTGACTCGGCGTTTTTTTTTCTAATGTGTTCACTAGAAGAAGATTTAACCAATTATTTTGGATGTTACATTTAAAAACAGTAAATCAGCAACAAACAGACATCAGAACACGGATTCAATGGGTCAGTAATTTTATGGAATATATCAATTCAAAATTTGCGAAATATTTTGTACCTGGACAAGATATATGTGTCGACGAATCGGTAATATAATTCAAAGGTAAAATTAGTTTTATAATCTATAGCCCGAATAAGCTTACAAAATGGGGCATATGCTTATACGTTTTGGCTGACTCAGAAACTGGGTATGTGTACAATATTCTCCCATATTATAGTAGTATTACCTCTTATAAAACCTCAATTGTCTGTCAGTAGTAGAATTCCATTGCATCTGTATAACAATTTATTATCGAACGTACCAGATGCACAAGGTTATCATATGTATACAGATAGATATTACACTAGCATTGTACTGACGGAAGAATTACTACAAATGAAATGCCATCTAACAGGTACAATAAAAATCAATCGCAAGGAAGTATCTGATCCAATAAAGAAACTCAAATTCGGTGAAAATATCGCTTACAAAAGGGGAAGAACGATGATATTGTCCTGGAAAGATAAAAGAATGGTTACGCTGTTAAGCACTAGTGATAGCGCTAGATTCATTACAAAAACAAGATTTGTAAGAGGAGGTGAACAACAAAATGTGGAAAAGCTAAAAATTGTTGTTAACTACACGGCTTCAATGGGTAGTGTTGACCGCGCGGATCAATACGCATCATCATATTGTTTCCTAAGGAAATCTCTTAAGTGGTGGAGGAAAATGTTCTTTTGGGGAATGGAGATGTCTGCCACAAATGCATACATTTTATATAAGTGTATAAAAAAAAGCAAGAACGAAAAACCACTGTCCCATTTGAAGTTCGTCAAAAGATTAGTCGATCAACTCGTAGGTGAGTTCCGCGAAGATCGATCAAGACCTTCCACTTAAACACATGAAACAACCCAAGCAGCACAAATAGTCGCGATTACACATTCGCGACTATGCATAACAACTTTAAAAGACATTGTTACTAACCACGGTTACGAATTAGCAACTACTTTATCACTGATCTAAACCTAAAATGGGGAATAAATAGATATAGATACCAATCCGCGACCTACTCGGTTACCTACCACCGCTGTAATAAATACGTTGTAGATCCGTAAAATAGTAGTAACAAGTAATTTATTGGAACTTTATTAGCATGTACATGAAAAAGAAGCAACTACATATCGCACTTTGTCGCGTCTTCTCTCTGTCGGCTTGCTCTATTATTTTGTGTGCGCTGATATGTGCGTACATTGATATTATTATGTACATCGTGCTTTGTGCATTATATTGTATGTTATTATTATGAACATTATACTTGTGTTTTTCGATTTCATGCGCCGGAAAATTACTGCGCAGTGAATTTTATTGTGAAACATACTGACTTCAGCTATAAATATTTCACGCGCTTTATTAATGATACTGTTTAATATTGGATTATTAAAAAATTTAAGAAATTTATTTGTCTCAATTGTCCTTAGAAGTATAGTATAAAATACTAATTTGATTTGAAAATTGCAAAAATGAACTTGACTATTAGAAAGTTTACACATATAAATAAATTTTATTAATTTAGTTCGTCAATTAACTAATGGCGAACACGTTCATGCCTCTGCATTCGACCTTCCAAAATGCGCATGTACAGTGATAAATTTGACTTTAAAGTTCTTTTAATTGGTAAATTTGTAGACTAAGTTACAGCCGATGTTACTAGAATAATGCGTGAACTTTAAAGTTATATTAACAGTAACGATTACGTTTTCGTTACTGTAATAATAACGATAAGGTTACGATCACTTGAACGTAAATTAAAAGGTAATTGTGTAGAAAATTTTCGTATAAATATAACTATTTTATTATTTTCTTTTAAAGTAATACGTAACTGTAGCAATTAAGTAGATTATACTATAAAATATACGTCATCGCCAAAGAAATTATGAAGTAGGTTTTAAAGTAACTATAACAAACCCTTTACTGTTTTAAAGTGCACGTTACAATACGTGTGTTGCCGTATACTAATTGTGCTGCTTGGGATAATAATGAAAGGATATTTCTTTGGTTAGTACGTGTAGATATACTGTTTTCTTAATTTTAGAATAAGTAAAAGTAAAAGGAAACTACACCAGACTGCATTTACGAAAATTTAAAATCCTAGCGAGCCATTCTGCAACAGTCACCAGCAAAATCCCCAGCCACCCAAGGAACATTCCCAGCGACTATTATTATTGCTATTATTTCTGTTCCTGGTTTCGTAGTACAAGAAAAGTCCCGCGTAGAGCCGTCATAACGAAAGCCAAATACCCGTGTAGCATCCCCTCCGTCCTACTTAACAAGCTTAATGTGAATTAGAGTAATTGCATATTATAATTCCCCGCCCCGAAGAAAGCATTTGTGAAAATGAATATATTAAGAAAGTTCAGCGAGTTAAGCTCAAACAATAAATATAACGTCTCGGGAGAAAGTTTTCCCTCATTTCGACGCCTCCTGCGACTCGCCGGCTGGATCGCCTCCTTGGAAATTACACGCCTTGACAGGACGAGGACGTGAGCCTTTGCCTTGTAATCCTTTCGCACTCACGCCGATTGTTACGTAATCTGTTGCCGAATTCAAATGGGGCAGGATTACGGCGAATAGCCCGCTTTGTACTTTGTACCCTTGCTAGCAGGAAAGGCGGTAATACGTGCGAGACTATATTGCCAAACGAGAATTAAGTGCCGCCCTTAAAACTTTAATTCTCTTCATATTTGATTGCGGAGTTATATTTCAATAATGTCTTGAATTATTGCACGCTGGAGTAATTGATGGTGCAGCTTGAAGCTCGGTGTCTTTCCCCAGGAGCATCCGCTCCGGGAAACTGCCATCTATTCCATATTAAACCGGCGCCAAGTGCAAGGATAATTTATCTTGGCTCCTTACAGTTGCAAGACATGTCGGCGCTGAAACTAAACACATTAGCTCCTAAAAGGAAACAATTAACACGTCTTCTATTTCAAGGGTTTTGCATCGGCGATGTACTAATCCCACTTCCGAGGATCTACACACTCTTGTACACGTCCTGGATTCTCCGAAACCTTCCTGTTTGTTGCCTTTACTTCGCACCTCTTGCTTCCGTTACCTGCGAGCTTATTTCCATTTAAACGGCCAGAGGGAAATCGCTTTACAAGGGAAAAAGAAATAAGAAGTATCAAACAAGAATCGAGAAGTTGGAGATGAAAAAAAAGAGGTTCCCAATTTGAATGGAGGAAAGTTTAACGCGGCGCCGGCGGAGGGGCCGAGGTGCGAGGGGGGCAAAGTTTACAAAACATTAACTTGGCAGCATTCGCCTTAACTGGATTGGATTAAGAAGTTCCAGAATTCCGTTCGGTGCGAAATATGAGAGACACACTCTCCCGCTAAAAATTAAACGGGGCAGGATCCAAGATCTGCATAATATAAACTCTGGAATACGCTCGCAGGGTGCCTAACAGTTGGTCGGTTTTCAACTGAAACAAAATAAAGTACAGGCGATGCGGAATTTGTAATAATCGCCCTCGAGGAGGACTCGTACAAGTGCACGAAACACAAGAACTGGAAACTTTCCCAGATGGCGCTCGCCGCGCTGGGATACATTATAGTTTTGTTTGGATAATAAAATGGGGGGAAAACGCTGATAATTTCCCTTTGAAATGAAAGAAAAGGGGTATTTTCCCAGTACCAAAATCAAGCTTTTAACGCAAAACTGGTAACGGCACGCAAGATTGTCGAAGGCGTGAAAGTGCGCTCGAAATATTCCATTTACAAATTGAATTAAACGGTTATTTCCTCCCCACCTTCGGAAACGTCTCGAATGTGGATACGTTTAAGTATTCCGATGTTAAATCGAGATATCCTGAGCGGCACGCAAATTGCTTTTCGTATCGGCGCGAGCGCGACTATTAGAGGGAAATTGAAAGAAAACTTTTCAACTAACAATTTGCAAATTCCACCACTCCCCCGCCACACCCCCGCCCTGTCCAGAAGATTAGTTTGCGAGCGCGAGTTGGAGTTTGTTCCACTCCACAAGTGCAATGCTGTGCGGCGTACTAAATAAACAAGAGTCAGACATATGTAATCGCTTTGAGGAGGAGAATTAACTTGCGAAGTCGAGGATTAACTTGCGCAAAGTTTTATTTCAGTTCGCGCTGGATACAAGTTAATGTACTTTGAAATATTTGTTTCCCACTTGTTTTTCTTCCCCATCGGGCGAAGCGGTTGCTCCACTGCTTTTTCATTTTGTCGCCTTAATGTCTTTTGCTCAGGCAAACGCTGCGGCTCCAGGCAAACAGCACTTACTGCTTAGTTAACTGTAACATAGTAAACAGCATTCGTGTAGATACTCCGTGTTGTTTTGCGATTGACGAAAAGGCAAAAAAATATTGTATGTGATACGTGGCTAGAATTAGTTGTATTTGCCCGTGTACACAGCTTCAAAAACTTTTCTATTTAATGAAAATTTATACTTTACGGTAAAACATGAATAAAGTAAATTCAATTTCGTTGGGACGGGACGTGTAGTTGCCATGGCTTTTAATTATTGTAGTTATTTTAAAAAATGTAATATGTATATAGAAATATTTACGTGTAGGTATATCAACATAATTTTAAACTTTTTATTCCTAGAAGCTACACTATTTACTTATTATATTTAGTTTATTCATCATGTATAACGTGAAACTTAACTGAAAAATATCATTATCAGAACCTAAAAATTAAAAGGAATTATCGCTAACGATTTGTCGCGTTTTTATGATTCCTATTATTGAAGTGGTTTTTAGTTATTTTATCAGTCCAGGCACCTAGACGAATCCGCTTTTAAAATCAATGAGGAGTACACATATGTATGTCCCGATACTCTTATAACTTTAGTTTATTTGTTCCACTATCCAAATTGTGTTAATAATTGTGGATATTCATAGTTTGTACCTAGATATTTTAATAGTTCAAAAAAATTGTAAAACAAAGTGACTACTACAAAGCGTCCAGGATTTGATACTCTATCAAATTTAATAAAACAATTCAAGAAGCAGGCTATTTTTCAAAATTATAAAATAATAGTTATTTATACACCGAGGGAGTTAGACAGTGAATTATTCCCGAGAATTTAAATTATGCCCGAGACGAGCGTAGCGAGTCGAGGGCATTATAAATTCGAGGGAATAATACTGTCTAACTCCTGAGTGTGTATACAAAACTTTTCTACGGAGCGTTAATAATTATTTTGTAGAAGACAAAATTAAAAGTTTTCTTTTTTATCTAGTTACATAGTTATTTTAGGTTTTTCATATTGGTATGGCCATTTAACATTGTATAAGGCAAAATGTCATACAAATTTGACAGTTGAGTTGAGGTTATGT
>JAWQRP010001447.1:0-19145 GCA_033557875.1 Quadriops clusia | reverse complement strand
TTTGATATTCGATTTAACAGCCTTAAACAATTCCTCCGATATTTTTGTTTTGAACTTTTCGTTATCAACAATAGCGTTTATAGCGCACACCAGCTGTTCTTCGTCTATTGTAGCAGATGTTTCGTCGCCTCTCTCTTTGTTTTTTCTACAATCATGTCCACTCTTTTTAGAATTTTAGTGCGGCTTTTTATTCATTAAATTATGCCAATGTTTCAAGTCCTGCACCCGATCCAAAGTCGTTCTTCACGTGATTCACTCTTGCCGCTGCTCACAACTTTTTACAAATTTTTAGGAGATACTTCTCGTATATTTTAACAAAAATACTCAGAGCCACAAAACCACGTTTTATCGTACTTGAGGCATGCGCTATGCTTTGCTTGCATTACACCAAACAGTGATCTGAATCTTCGACACATTGCTATTTTTGTGTGGCACATGGCTGTACCATTCATTCAGACTCTTAGTTATGGTTCTTGACCTTATTTTTAATTAATTTTAAATATTCTTTGGTTTTTACGGTCATTACTTAAATGTTGTTTTTTTATTTTTTAGTTTTCTGAACGTTTCACACTTGGTTGAGTGCATCTTCAGGAAATTTACCATATAGAATTTAAGATTGTGTTGTATTTACTTCAGTGGTTTGATTTTTTTGCCCTCAATTCCTTCGAAAATTTCAATTATGCAATTGAATTGAAAGTGTAGGAATGAAGTGGTACTCGGAAACCAAATCTTTTTACTATTATCCATTCACATTTACTACGGTTTCTAACACAAATGGCGTTGAATGGTATATAAATGGTGGAGACTTTAAAATACGTGTAGTATACAGCAAAATTATTCGCGTAAATTAATTTAGAAGTTAATTTTTGTTGTAATTTAGCCATAGTTACAAACAAAATAATGATTCAAGTAATACAAAAACAAATTAGTTACCTGTTCAGAGCCCGTTTTAATTCTACTAACTTTGCGTAGCTGCATTAACTTGCCGGGAACGTCAAATCAATGAAGGCTGCGCAACAAAATTAATTGTGATTAATTATAACAAGTTATAAAAGGGAACAAAGACCTAGAAGTTACGTTTAAACTTAATTAATTGCTAATTTGATTCAATAATTAACTTCACCTTTTGTTTGCCCCGTTGATCTTTATTAATTTTCTCATACGTAACAAGTTTACGCCAGTTATTATGTACATTTACCATCATGAAACTTGAAACTGTTTCATAAATTACATGGCGCTACTTAACGCAATGGTTTGTCGGGCGGAAACGGCAATATCCCATTTCTTTTATCCCAAAATAAATGGAATTTAAGAGTTCTATACGTGTATTCAAGTTAAGCTTTTTAACTGTGTGTATTCCTATATTGTCTCGTTTATTAGAACGATTTAACTGATAAATGAGCCGGAGATAATTGGATTATTCTTGGTCTGGTGTAGGTGAGATGGTGGGTTTATTTTCCTCTTCTCATTCTTTAGTTTCTGGGTCAATCGACCTAGCTCACGGCCCTAGCCTGTGAGTGCGTCGCTCTTTTCCGAGCTTTTAGCCTGAAATATCGTCGTGAGTCGCTGCGGGGAGCGTAGTAACAGCAAGATGTTTTTCAACTCCCCAGTCGCGATAAATTGCACTGTCCAATAAAGAAATGTATTTGTTTTATTATTAGTTCCACTTGCCGAGCGACCGCCGTTGCAATTTGTCCTCTGTCGGTTTCATCTTCCCGAATGAACATGGAGGATCTTCGGCCACTACTATGCTATTCGCTTTGACCCTTATCATTTTGCTAATTGAGGACACTAAAACCGGAAAAACTCTTTGCGATTCTCGCATCAAGAACAACCTTAGATGTTTTTGCCTAATATATTATTCTTTCATGTATTCTAAAATTTTGATTTTAGCGATATTAAGGCTGTGAAATTTTAAAAATTACTCTACCGATGCACATGCAACATGTGCGGATTACGAACATTACTAAAAGGGCATACGGTTATTCCATTTTGTACATGGTATGTAAAAATAATGCTCACGGGTTTTAAAAAAAACGAAAGTAAACAACGCCGCGCCGCTAAAAGCTGCGGGGGGCAAATGGATGAACTGTTGTAAAACAAACAGCCGTTCTATCAACTTTTTTGCTGGAGGAATTAACTTCCCAGGAACTTGTGCACATATCATTGCAATTTACAAAGACCCATTCAAAATGCCGTTAGAGACTCCTGCTGCAGACTCAGCGCAATTTACCCAATCATCGCGCTGTAACGCTAAAAGTTAGTCTGGAACACTAGTAAAATTGCACTGCATCGGGCTGCTTTGTGCTCATCTTCAACTTTCGCTACAATGTTGTAGAAAAGTGTTAACTGCAATGGCAAGCAATAAATGTTCGTATGTCTATATTAATCTTTTTTTTTTAATTTTAATAGTTGGTCAAAATTAAAGAGACCTTATCGGATGAAAAAACCTTTAACATATTGTTTTTTTTATTAAATATAAATAATATAGGTACTCTCAATATGAGCAAGTTCTGGAATAAGAAAAAAAGATAATATCAACATTTCCCTCCGGTTTACTGAGTACATATGATTCAAATTAACATATCCAAACAGTGGTATACAAATTATACACCTACATGAACGTTCGAATATACAAAATGTAATTTATTGATACTTAAAGTAATATATGCACGGTTGTATTTCATATTTAAACACAGCGCTCCAACGGAAACGCTGTAATTTGAGTAATATTATTTATGCTTAAAGTTAACTTGTCAGCCAAATAAATAGCTGTGTTTATTGCTAGCTTCAAGTTTTATGAAACTAAATATAATGAAGGTATTTGGCTTTAGAACCAAAACACTTCTGCAATAATTCTGTTAGCGCTTGGAAATGCAGTTCTGGCCTAAAGAGTCAAGCAAGATTCATACCAGAAAAGCGCACATTATACATTGAGGTAATTAAAACCGAACATACCGAAATATATCTAGTTGAATACACAAATTGAAATCGATAAAACTTGGTGCACAAAAAGCGCCAACATAATATTTCTTCGGAAATGAGCTCGTCTGCTTGTGACTTTTATAATAGATAGATATTACAATATTTTTTATTGTTATACATATCAAAGTACTATAGCTGAAATAAAACGCCCGTATGCCAATAGACGTATCGAATTTTCATTTAAGAACGCCTCAGTCGATATTATTGGATCTGCGGCGCGCCCTGAATGAGGCTATTTGCACATCGTCGAACACAAAGCCTGTATTTCAGCAGATGGCAGTAGTTCGATGGTTAAACAGCGCCACACAAGCGTCCTTTCAGCAGGTCTCAGTGCAGTGAAAATCCCGTAGAAGTCGTCGTCGTTCCAGAGAGTAGCCATCGCCATTACCACGTTCGATTCGCAGTCAGGATCGGCGCGATTAAGGGATTCCATCAAAGTTTAATTTTGTTTGAACAGTTTACTGCGAAGCGGCGCCGCGGTACAAGAGAAAAAAGCAAACAAACCCTTTATGTGTCTCTTTGCTCGGGCGTCATTCAATACTGCAAAGGTTAGAAGGGTTATTACTTGTACTAACTTCGGCGTTTTACTATCCCTTGGATGAATCCATTAAAGTGCTTCATATTCTTCAGAATGACGCAATTCTCTTTGTAATATCAGAACCCAACTGGTTATTTATAGTAAGGCAGAAGGGGGTAAAAGAGCGACTTGTTTATCCGTTTCAAATAAGGAATATTTAAGTATTTTGTAAAAGGATATTTAATGTAAAATTTTTGCTCTATGTAGCAGTAAATCTGTTAATATGATTCTTCGCTAAAACCAAAATTAACTTCGTACTAATTTACAGGAGGCAAATATTTGCAAGAGAGAAAAGGAAAAAGATGAGCATCGCAATACAAATTGGAATTTTGAAATATATCCAATCCAATATAAATAATAAGTGGAAATTTATTGTTTGGAACAAAATACCCAAGAGTGTAAAGGCAAATAGTAAATTATAAAGAATACTAAGCTGACACTATTGTAATATGTGAATCGTGAACAGTAACAGACAGAAAAGTTCCTAGTTACGTAAGTCAATTACTTACAGTAAGCAGTTTGTCAATATAATGTGCTACTCGTCTCGCAAACACGGAATAATTGTGTCTAACAAATGGTAGTTAATTATACTTTCAGTAAGAGTTAATGGAGAAATCATGCCCTAAGGTCAATTAAATACGTGTCAACACACCACGGTCATTTTCAATGCAAATACACATGCAACCATCGCCTGTAAGCTCCGCGTTCATCACCATACACAGACAATCATATGTACATGGGCTCGTAGCTTCCGGTATCTGCTGTGATGCTTGGCTACATATAAACGATAATCAAAGGTATATTTCTTCACGCAAATAAATGTGAAGGCGGTGGAGTCCTTAGGTAATCAATAAAAATGTCTAATATTTGCTGAAATTGGTTATATCGCCATTTAAATTCACTTATAAAAAAAGTTAAGTGTACGTAACAAAATTAAATGTTCAATTGTTTTTACAATCAGAGAATTTAATTGTGTATGTTTTGTGTACAAAAAGTTTATGTTGATATGAAAAATATTTATTCAAGGAATAAAATAAACTGCACACATTTCAATATTATTTACAATTTTGCTTGCAATAAAAAAATAATTAAATACATCACATCAAAAAAATAATTGCACAGGCAACAAGACTGTTGCAGATTTTGTAAGAACCAGAAATTAGATATAATTTTTTTGTAAATTATGGAAATTTTCTAAGGACATTTTAGTTTGTTAAATTGTTAGATATTCGTTCATTCAAAATTATTACTAAGAGCAATGTGTATGTTTAATGTACTACGCATAAACACTACTGTGTGCACATGTTCATTTTAGCAAACCGCATCCAATTCTACAGATTCTATAACGTGTTTTATCCTACAGGTCTAATTTAAATAAAAACCTATAGAAACTTCTTCATTCAAATAAAAACATATTCACAATTTATAGCAGAAAGATAACTAGTAGTAGAAACCGAGGGATAAAAGTAAATGGAAACAACTTATTAATGTATAGGTACAATCTTGTAAGAGAAAATGCTGTTCAAGTTTGATTTATTCATTACTTTCATACAATGTTTCTAAATAATGATAAAGTCTTATATTAATCAGATTATTTCATGAAGTTAAATATGTACTAAACGAACAGCATCGGTAACTGATACAGTTAATTGAATTCATCATTATCAAATATCACGAAGTACTTGCGCTTTTCACTAACAGATACATTGCGAAATGAATTCTGGCTGGATAAAAACAACCATGTACATACTGCGAATGAGTATCGATTAATTTTGTGAAACTGCCAGACAGGCAAGAGAAAAAAGTACGGTAGCACCTAATATCCCGCCACTATCCAGAATTACCCATTCGGTTTCAGGAGCGAGTTCCATACTCGCTGAAAACTTTCATATCACCCCACTCTAGATCGGCCACAACTCATCCGTTCAACATCTAAACGTGCCGGAACAGAAAAAATCAATTACATACTTCGCAGCGCTGATGAAGAAATAGTCACGTTGCTTGCTAGCTTGCCTGTGGACGAGCAACTGGAAACACCTGAAAAACTAGCCGGTCTAGAGATAAGTTTTTGTATGACACTAAATGCTTGGTAAAAATCCATTTGAGTAGATTACCAGGCGAGTGAATTGGATTATTTCCTTCCGAGGATTCACAGCTTTAAGTTTTTAGCGCTCGTAGAAGTTTCTTTATGAAATTTCCGGATGTAAATATTTGAAATGAGCACTTGAAACTAAAGTCTAATAATGGTGTCTTCGCTTTTTCCGAAGCGATATGAACTAAAATATATTTAAGATAACAGTTTTTTCTTACATTTGATAATTAGTAGTAATAATAATTGCAGGAGTGAAGTGATAAAATAAACTGCAAATCTGATTTCAATATTTTGATTTGTGGCCAACATATAGGTGTTGTTGAAAACCTGCCGTCAAACTAAATAAACAGTTTCTTGATAACCCTAAATTACTAATTTACACGGGTTACAACCCCTAATAAATATTAATTATTATTAACTTAAAAAATCGCGCCCCATGTCAACTCCACGCAAATTTGCTATAAAAACGGAACCGTATAGCCAGCGATACTCATTTCCCTGCGGGTTTCCCCATGGCACTTCCCATAAATTACACGTGGCTAATTATAACTCTATTCCTGATTTCTTTAGTACGCCACCACACCGCGTGGATGCGATAAAATTATGTCCATAAATCCCAACAACCGTAAACAGTAAGAGAACTAAGTAGCTGATTTTGATGTAGGGTCATAAATTAGCTCCCCACCTTGCGTTGTCGTACCATTCCGCGCAAAATGTGGAATGTTTTAATGCATTCATTTCGAAGGGCGACAGTAAAACGTCAGAGCTACTACGAGAAATAACTGCCCCGGAAAACTCTTTGCATCAGAATCGGCAGCACGGCAAAGCACCCTAATGGGTCCCTCATATCTAAATTAATAAGGTCGAATACCTAAAAGTTATGAACGTACATTTAGATATCAAGCGACATAATCGGGCGTAATTACGGAAACTACCTAAGATTTTGGGAAGCAGATTTAAACCCGTGTTAATCATGCTTAAAGCAAAAATAATGGTAAATTTAATATGCTTAATGTATTATGTAACAATTGTGTGTGTATTTTGTGCGGCGTATTGTTTGCTTTAGAACTTTGTCTAATTAAAATGCATAAATTACTTTGAATATACTGTTTCGGTTGTCAGTATGATGGATTACGGCTTAAAAATAATATGTTACCTGTATAATGAAAATAATTTGATATTTTTATAACTGCCTACTTATTCCTAAGGCATATTATTCCTGTTATTAAAATGAGTTCTTAATTATTTCCTTTGAATTACTGTATACTCTAAATACTAAAATATACTAAGAATAACAACTTTGAGGGGAGCTCTTTGTCTCTTGCTATTGATTGCGGTATCAAAAATAAGATTATGTAGATCTCACGAAATGGATATTTGTGTTCGGTGTTGGTGCTGCAGCAGACCATAAGAAGTGGGAAACGAACGCAGGGGTTGAAGTAATATCCAGCGTAAGAACGGGCCCCTTTTGCGCTCAACGGCCGGGCATAAGGTTAAATGGCTCAAGGAATATGTTTTACATTTTCCAATGTTGCGGTTCCTACACTTTTTGCTTGAAATAAAGAGTAAACGAGGTCAAGTGAAACGTGGCCAAAGTGCCTGTCTCGTTAAACATTATATGATCACAAAATCGATAGATCTCTATCTCCAACAGGGGCCCGTTCAGTGAATTAAACATTGAAGGTGTTGGTTCGTTATTCCCGTACAATTCAATGTCAAAAGCACTGTAGCCGAAGATTGGTATTGCATGACTCCGACCTTCGAGCCTACTTTCGTAAAGATGTATGCTTGTGCGCCCAATTTTCCATTACTGTTAAAATTCTTTTGCTCGAATGAACTTTGATGTTCGGGTATTGAATTTACCCTAATTCCAGGAGAGCATAAATGAATTATTTAAAGGTTAATTACTAAGCAAAAACATTACTTTTATGGAATACGAAAAAGAGCGTTAATATGCATACCGCTAAGCTTGTTTCAATCTGAATCCTGTTAAGCTCAATTCCCATTGTTGTTGTGTCAACAGGCCTGTGATATTGTACTAAAACAAATTATGTTTAAATTTCGCTCGATTAATTGCCACAGTTCAATCATAAAAATGCGACCGTGTACATGAGGTGCACGAGGAGAAACATGAGCATCGCTATTAATACATCTGCACTACAATAAATTACAATTTGCGCTAATTTGCGGCGCGTTGTGTAATATTTTCAGGTGTTTGATGCAACCCATTTGCGACATTATTTATAATCACCGGCTATTTTTGGCATCAAACAGGTTGATTTTATAACTGGCCCCCGTCCAAGTGTCTCATACAGCGTTACTCATAACCAAAGAACGTCTATTTTCGGCCGCTCTCATAGAACGTCCGTCGTCGGTCACCGAGCCACTGTTATTGATGACACCTTTACTTATGTTGACAGCTAATTGAATTTCTTTCAAAACACAAATAAATTTTTCCTTGCGAATATTCAGTCGTCTATCAGAAACTTAAAAGAATTGCGTTAATGGACAAAAAACTTCTTGAGCAGCTATTTACGGTTTTGGCAAGAATATTATAGGAGAGGAACTAATAGGTAAACATTATTTCAATTAACTTGTACACGGAAGGTAAATCGCAAGTAAGTGCATATAAGAATTAACTGAAATATAGGAACAAATATTAATACTGAATTTTGAATACAATACAATGAGCTCGCGATTTCTTAATTAAATTAAAAACATATTTCTTCAAACCAATGTGTATTCAATCTAATATAAATATAGATATTAAGATCTGCTAGGAGGTACTTCAAAGGTAAAAATAATATTTATATTACGATATTCAAAACGTCTAAATATTTGTGTTAAAATTTTAAACGGCTATTAAAGCAACGGGCCGAGTACGATTTTTTCCACATCTTTCTTTGGTAGTTTGTGAATTTGGTTTGGAAAAAAGGTTAATTTACTTATGAGACTTACTTAAATGTAAATTCTCACAAAATTGATCCTAACATACGAATTTTAGTGACCCTACGGAAGTAAACATTTATTTATAGTTTAAAGCTTTGTCTGTTTTAATCTAAATATTTATTACAAATAATGAATTTGCGGTAAATTTTAAAGGTAACGTTAGTATATATATTTACGTGTGTATATCTATTGAGTAAAGTACAGCCACTCCATACATATGTATGTAAATTATTTTTTAACCCTTTTCCGTTTCCTACGTCTATTAAAATCCTCGCTTCCGTCTCTAAAGTGTTCCGTGCACTATTTAAAATTTAAATGTATACACTGACGTGATGTACTTAGTATTTAAATACTTATTTTCTTGCTACAAGTTCCCAGATAAGATACATGTAAATTAAGCGTTATTCCATTGGTGATATAACAACGAGTTGTTGCAACGGTTCATTTCAGCATTACAAATTTTAGCGCACGCGATGAGGTCGCCGCCGTAAACTAGAATTGAAAAGACTTCCTAAATAGTGCTCTGGGTATTATTCCAGGGGGAATTCAGAACGAGCGACTATAAGTTGAGACGTAGAATTTAAATTTTGTTTGAAGGGTGCATTATTCCGCCATAAGTTTACTCTTCCCTTATTCCCGTATTTCATTAACAAAACCCCCCCGAAATGGAATCCAAACGCTTTGTTCCGCGCGATTGTTTTTTCAATAAACGCCAATGCAGTCGGCGCTGCAACTGCACACATTTCCAAAAGATAATTCTTTTTGTTTAGTGCAATCATGGTGCCTATACATATCATTGCATTGCACGATTTAAATATTCACAACGCGTTTGTTTTAACGCAAAAACGAACTCCATAGAATATCGCTTATTAGATTACTTCATTTATTTTTCATGTACCCATTTTTGCACAAAAATTCATGTTTTATTTTAAAACGAAATATCCAATTTCCAGTGTACCCAATATTCCCATCATTAATACGAGTCCCCGTTGTTGATATATTGTTTGAATTAAATTGGCATTTTTTACGCATTATTCATTTGATTTGCAACGTATGTCGTTATGGGAACTGACGTTCCAAAACAGCCGCTATCCGCATGAAGTAAATTTATCTCACCTTGCGGAAAATTTTATTTTTAACCAATTTCAGCCAACGACGCGCCGAAAGAATGAAATTTTATATTATAATAACCGTCAGACACCTTTACACCGCCCTGTAATAGCAGCGGCCGTAACTCAGTGATTTGTGAACCGGGGAATTTTTAATGCGTAAGGATATTTCTCGCTCGCAGTAATTCATCCAAATACAGGAAATTAGAATTTATTCTGCATTCGAATCCGACCTCGCGAATTCTTCGAGCCTCCGGTGGCTCTCCTGCCTCGTATTAAACGTGATTTATGCCGGGTTTTATTAGCTTTTTTAAATGTTTCCTAAGATATGCCATCAAGATTTCTGTTGCCTTATTTATTATATCAATTCGTCGAGGGGGCTCTCCTCTTCTCGAAACATTGAAGCAAATGCGGGAAAATTCCTTTAAATCGTTTTTTACCCTTAGTTTACTTTGATCTTAAATTTTCCAAAATACCCCCGAATGAGAGTGTAATTTTTTGGTGCACCTTAAAGAGAATACAAAGGTACGTATATTGCCAACAGATAATTACGTTACAAAATATCAATTTGAATTTAATTCTGCTTTAATAGCAATGCGAAAGCTTTTCAAGGTATATAAATTTCTCGTTATCCCCGTCCCTTAGAAATTAATTAAAGAGATAATCTCTCACACGAACAGATAAAGCGTTCCAATCTGAGATAATTGTTGGTTGGTTTGTTCACTACTCTCGTTATTAAATAAAGTTACATAAAAATTCCAGCACGAAGATTTAATGGTATTAATTTCCTATCGTGGATTAGGGCTGGAAAAGGCGGGTTAAAAACTAGCCTTTTAATGAACACAAAACTGTTAGGTGAGGTTTGCAATTAGTTTAGAAAAAAACTAGACACACAACAGGATCGCCGAATCACGCTTAAAAGGAAGCAGAATATAGCAGAGCACGGTGTCAGTACGTGACACAAAGCCAAGGCTTATACGGGCCCACTGCACCAGGAATACTATATCTTTCCCGGCTTGACATACGGGAAAACCCATTTTCGTTTATTCCTAAATGTTCCCAGAAAATTTCAGTTTCTCCTCCTTAGAGTGTTTGTTAGTGTAAAGGTTCTCCTAAAGGGTGGTTTCCCCGTTGGCCAGGGCTCCGTCGCGCCGAGATTTAATGTTTATTAGGATCCTAACTTTGCAATCTCATCATCAATTATGGAATATTACTGGTGCTTTGTGGTCCAGGTTTACTACTACACGCTATAGAGTGTTGTTAGCCTTTTCCCCTCTCGTTTCCGAACTGCAGCGGGCTTACCTGGATCTTTGTTGCATGAAATATGGGAAACGTGCTCAAGTGGAGAACTTCACACTTTATTGCTCGAACAGTTGGCTGCTAAACATTTAAAGAACTTCCAATTTGCTGTTATATATTGTAGAAGGCTGAGTTAATAATCTAGGATATAGTTTTACACTGTCAAATTGGCGGAGTTACACATGACAAGAAGTGTAATGCAGGATTAAACTTAAAACGCAAACAGTGGATACTAACACTAACCAAACACTGAAACAAAATGTCTGTTTTAAAATGTTGTTGAAGTCTACAGCTTTCCAATTAGACAGAAATTATACGTTAAGGTTTTTTTATTTTTCAGCAATTAAATTTCCTGGCGCACCAATTTCAAGTAATAAGTTTTTTTACTAAGCAATAGGAAAATTATTTTTTATTACTCATGCGGGATAAGTAGTGTCTTACCGCACTCCGTTACGAGTGATAAGTAGCTGATTTCTTATTATATGAGTACAATGTGATTTTGTGTGCGGTAAGTATACACTTACCGCACGTAATCATACTTAATGCACGCAAATTATTGATAAAAAAAGACAATCAAAATATATTAAAAAAATATGGTTGACTGACAGATAAAAAAGTTTGAGTGAAATGTAAAAATGAGTGTCAATTCTAAACATCTTGTTATCCCGCATTCGTAATAAACAATGTATCTGCAACACGTGCGGTATTGTCGATTGCCCACTCGAGCGAATGAGCGCACTCACTTCGTTCGTGCGCTCAACTTTCGGTCTCGTGGACAATCGACAACTTACCGCACTAGTTGCACAATATACTGTTATAAACACATGTAAAATATGTAAATACATACATGATTACAGCGTACTATTAATGTCTAATATTAAAACTAGAAAGTATATGTAACTTACTATTCCACCTTGCACCGGTCGTAAAAACGGGTAAACGCTCACCTGCAACCAAAAGAAAGCAGCATGTAAATGTAATAATACAGCGAGAATTTATTAAAGACATTAACATAAAACAGTCGTTAAATTTCTTTGATAAACGCTGGCGCCGTCCAAGTTAGAGCAAAAACTGCAAGTAGTGAATAGAGGGATGCAAGTTCGCATATCACAATAATTAACAGTCGCGTTAATATGTAAAATTCAGTGTCGCAATAAAAAGAACCGGTAGAAGCAAGGCAAGGGCGCGGGAGTGTGCGCGCCAGTTCATCATTTTTATGTTTTCGTCCCTGCTTCGTTTTGCACGTAGTTCCATAACATTCCCATTACATACAGTTCGGAGGCAGTTCTCGCGCATGAAATATGAGCCAGCTACAATTTTGCACCCTGTTAATAGTCATCAGCCCATTTGTTTAAGTGGGACCATTCATTTCCTGCCTTCCGTGTATTGATAGCTTTAATCGCATCGATTTTATATTTTATTGCTAGTATATTTCAAGATACATTTTTATTCAAGCGATATTTATCATTATAAAATATGGGATATATTAAAAAATTCATAACCATTTTTCAAAATATTCCTCTGATATTTATAGTGTGTTAACAGTTTATATATGAATTCGATATAAATATTGTTTTTGGGAAGTTATACCAACTACATTACAATGTTTAATGCACATGTACTAATGATACTGAAACTCACACTCATACAAGGGGTGACGGGGTATACAATGATTCCTTTCACTCAATACGATAGTTGCAAATACTATGACAAACACTACTTGCATCAAAATCAAATTATACTTTCCTAGATTTGAAATTTTATGAAAAATATGAAACATTATGTGAAGTTATTTACCACGATTTACGGGTAAAATTCGGTAAAAAAAAATATAACAGTTTTATTAGAATGCTAATGAATTATATAGAAAGTAGTAATTCATTAACAAGTTTGTGGAATCTCTAGATGCCCGACAGCGTTACAATACATCATTGTGCCTATGTGGTCATGTATAAAAATGTAAATTGCGTTATAAACCACAATTTAAGCTTAGTATTAACACAGATATCAAAATAATTTAATTTAATTTAGATCTGAATCTATAAAATGAATATTAAGTAAGTATATGAAAACTTTAACCGTTTTTCTAAATGTAAAATAGGTCACTGTGAATCGTGTATGATGAAATTTAACCATATTTAATAATTCGAATGCATTTTAAACATATTTAATTAATTTTATAGCAATAATTTTGTAATCTTGGGTTTCAAACAATGTATTTGAAAAGCTTATACTTAATAATAAACATTTGCTACTTTTCAATAGAAAGATTTATTTCAAACAAATATAAGTCATATTCAATGTGTGAGTTTAGAAAACTAACGAAAGTGCAATAGCACTAAACTACTTTTAAGTATGCTCATGACAGTATTCTAAAACTATTCTGTACCATTTCGTGATGTTTAAAACCATCGCCCGAAAATAGGTATTCAGGATCCAATATTCCCCGATAAAAAGGGCTGCCTTTGAAACACAAACTTATTTTAGATAAAAAAGACCCTAATAATGAGAGACGCTCAGGCATCGAGCAGACAAATAAAAGTATAAAGGGAAAAGATAAACCTCTTTGGTAAATCCGGTAGTAACAAATTTTACATAAAACAAACACAACCAGGATCTGATAAAGCCACGTCGGAAGGTGTATCGTGCAAGGGGAGAGATTTCGACAAACTTCTTGGCGGGAGAGCCACAAATCTTGAATCCCCGCAGTCATCAGACACATCCTGTGTATTTAGACAATGACTTTGTTATATGTATAGTAGGTCAAATCACGGCACGAACTTGCGAATCTATATTAGAGCTATTTAATACACAGACGGTTGTAGATAGAGTGGGGTGAGGATTATTTATTTAACCAGAGTCGTAGCCTCGGAGCATGTATTGCCAATATCACTTTAGTTAAGTTTCAATGCAATTACTTCCTAAAAATGGTCTTGAAATACTCATCCAATTTAAAATAAATAAATTTACAGATTAATTTTCAATAATTGTGTAATCTTCAGAAATAAAAATTTCTTGCATACTAATGTATGTACATACGTAATATAATAATAATAATAATAATACGTTTATACATAATTTGAATTTCTGTATTTATTCCCTTAAGTTAACAAAATTTATTTTAACTTTGAAATTCAGCAGATTGGTTAGGTATTCAGATTTTTGTGAAAATTGCCTCGCCCCTGAATGTTCCGCCTCTGTATACAAGGTGGTCGTGTGCATCACGGCCTGGCGGTTGGTTCATTTCCATGTCTAAAAGATACGTCAGCCAGGAATAAATTAGAGCTAATCTGCGGCAACATAAGTCTTTTATAAATACTACCGGCGTAATAAAATGACTCTTAATTTATATGGCGGAGGGGCGGCATAGTGAACCGCCGCCGCCGCCACAGAGCGGCCGTGTTGCGGCTATTTATGCGGGACTCCATTATGATTGCACACGAATGGCACTGGTGTGGCTGAGGAAGAAGGTCTTGCGAATATGAAACCATAAAAATGATGAAACGGCAATTTATTCATTAGGTCATTTTTTCCCACCTTTATGGCACTTGGGTTTTTGCATTTTTATGGCCTAACCAGGGAACACGTTGAAAAATTTGCGGCGAAGAGTGTGTTATCGGTGCGGAGCCTTAAATGTACTTGTGAAATAATTGCCTGGTGGGCTTAAAATGAAAATGGAATGCCCTATACATTTTCCGTTTGATATAAGAATGGAATTAAAAAAACGGAAGATAAAAATCGTAAATAACGTTCAAATTGAGTCACTTCCCCTCAATTTTTAACCACGGCAGCAAAAATAAAAGATCTTATTATACAATGCATTTGAACGTCCACAACTTGGAGAGCGTTTCGCACATTTTATCAGATTTCCCAGTATACGAAATGGTTTGTGTTCATGGTTAATTTCATTATATTTGGTTAAAGTTTTCAATTAACTTCAGCATCTTGATACTTTGCCTATTAACATCGAGGGCCCTGATTCTATGAGCAAACGCTAACGATTGTGTGGCGCAAACTTGTTATTTCTTGCGATTGCAATAAAACTAAATTAATAGCACTATAAATGGTACGGCATTATTAAAAGTGAAGCGATAAAAAACTACTTTCAATCTGTGAGCAAAGCATTACAATTTTCACGGGGCTGTAAAAGTGGCGTGAAAATTTTTAATTATTCCTCGGAGAAAGCAATCTTTCGCCGTTGCGTTGTTTCGTTTCCTATTTAAATCTGCAGGAGTTTTCCCTCCTTATCCGAACGTTGCAGCGGAGCCACCGCGAAAGACTGGAGAAAAATTAAACAGGAACTGCTAATAATGAAACTTTTACGATGCAGCAGCGAGCCGTATTTATTTTGCTGTTTAACGTGAAGAGGTTCTCATGGCCCGTTACTATTAATATTAAATCTTATTACGCGGAGGATACTATTAAAACGCCGGGAGTTATTACTCCTCGAGCAAACAGGGTGGGAGGAGGGTAAAGATTTTTGATTGTGTGCCGCATTGGCGCGCTTTTGTATGTACGAATGCAAACGTACATGCATTCCGACGATGCCGATGTGTGCCATAAAATGATCGATACTCTTGAATTTATAAAATTGGGGTCAGGAAAGTGTGTTCTTTTAATATTTGATGATAATTGAAAAATAAAGTGCCCTTGCCGGGAGAAAAAAACTGTAAACTTATGAAAATTGTGTGTTCTTTCTTTTTCTAACGCACATTCAAAGGTTTTGTTATCGTGATTTGCATTATAATGCGCTTTTGAAGACTTCGTGTATTACGGAGGCACCGGGGGAATGTTGTGAAAGATTTCACTTGACACAATGGTTGTAGTATCTAAGAGTATAGAATACTGTAAGAAGAGATTACACATAAAATTGTTGGAAATCCAGTTGCCAGGAACTTTATTCCTATATCTCTAGAATAATGATATTAAGGGTTTGAAAGTGAGTTCAAGAAGCTAACTGAAAATTGTAAGGAAATTTACTTTGTCATAGGTGAGGAAGTTCACAGAACTTGTTATGCAGACTTAATATTTTTTACAAATTTGTGCTTTTATGCAACTTTGTACAACATTTTATTTTGCAAGAAATTGTTAAATATATTTCCAAGAAGCATTTATTCAAATTATTCGCAATATAGGTCTAAGTATGACGGAGCAGTGGAATGGAAGAGCGAGTCGCCCGTATTGGGTAATAAATTTAATTTAGCGAAAAAGAAATCAATATTCCTATAGATATCGTGATAGAATCCAATGATCAGTCCGTAACGGTGTAAGTTACCGCCGCCGGAATGCTCTATACGAATTCCTAGTCGAGGAGTAACCCGCCTCAGCCGAACATCGTTCTCGCTCCACTCAATCCGGGGGAAATGTAGCGGACAAAGACACCTGGCAAAAGTCAGCGCGCGTAACTGCTTCGGAAAGGTGGCTTATGGCTTTTCCACCGCCGAGATCCCTCCGCAAAACACACGCAAGGATAAGATAAGCTGATAAGAGGGCCATGATTCACCCTTAAACATACAGGGAGAGATGGCTCAGGCATGATATGCCCTCTCGAACAACGAAACCCTCGCAAATGCGGGCCGAGGATGGGCCGCAAAACAGATCGCGCACGGCGTGGCCTAAGAAATTCCAGACGGAGCTGTTTTGGGTACAACAGCGCACGAGGGGAGGCGGCACTTTGCAGCCCGGTGCCATTAACATGCTCCTTGTGGCTGTTTGGGATGTGTACGGGCGGGAAAGAACAAATCTTGCGGATGGAAATGGCCCGGTGTAGACGTTATTGCGTTTGCCTTGGAAATTAGAAACATGTTTTCCCCAGCGTTATCTTGTGTGTGCACCGCTTTCATCGCGCCGGACGAACGTAAAAACGGTTAAGGTGGATGGAATTGTAAATTTCACAGCGCTGAATCTCCGGAACGGTCGGTTTGTGTGCTTAAGATGCGAAACGGAAAGGTGAAAAATGGATTATGGACATATCTCCGAGGGAAACATAAAACATACGCTGCGAAATAGGATAAAAGTTAACTTTTTCTCGTGGCGAAAACATGTGCACATGTGCTGGTTTATTTTCAGTAAACTTATTTTTCTAGAACTTGATTTTTATTTAAAATATTTAGCTTTTCCGGCAGTTTTATTTTATTTGAACTTACTAAAGAAATTAAAAAAATATATATTCCTAGTAAATAAATAATGTCTTGTTTTCATCTTTGCTAAACTTGTGTTTAATGTTGGGATTTAATACTCTTGAAATTAATACTCAAATGTTTAATATAGAACATGATGCATTCAACGCGTTTTACCTCTCTTCTAGAAGCAAGTCGTAAGATAATATATTTTATTGGGGACTACAGGATTAGGACAGGGTTTCAATGTCTCTACACTTCTGCTCGGCAAATATTGGTGATAAATAATGAAAACAAACTGACTGCATTATGTACCAATTGTAACGTGAAGTAGAGAGTACAATCACGTTAAAAAAATTATATTCGGTTCTTACTTGCCCGAAATGTTGCCGGCATATAAAGGGGTGATTTCGTTTCTTTCTTCCTTCAGCAATAGGTTATTACGAGGGTCACAGAGCCAAAACTAGGAACCTGACTGCTAGACGCAAGTTATGCCTAGTTCGCTATGAGAAACATAATAATAGATGATTAAATTTGGGAAATAAAAATAAGAATCCCTTTTACATACCTGCTAGATGAAACTATGTGCAGGTAGAAATAAATTGTGGGGAGGAAATCTTATCAAAAGAGATTTTGTTGACAACCTAAACAGTCGTTGCCTTGGTAACAGGTCAAGCGACTACCATAGACAATCCGCAGCATACTTAAAGGTGTAATTTCCAATACGCGTTTTACGGGTGCGTCCAGACGCAGAGTCTTTTTACCATGGAAACACACGCACGATTCGACCGTGGATTGGTCAAACGGACTCGGTTTTTTTACCATGACAATCGCGTCTGTTTGACCAATCCACGGTCGAATCGTGCGTGTGTTTCTATGGTAAAAAGACTCTGCGTCTGGACGCAGCCGTAAAACGCGTATTGGAAATTACACCTTTAGGTTGCGAGGGCGAAAAGAGACATTGCCACACACTAGAACAATAAGGAAAGAGTATGTAATCGTCAACTGAAGAGTGAGCATTGGGAGGAGAGTCAACTAATCGGAACAATCCACCATGAGACGTCATCAAAAGGGCAGATTACCAAATGAATGCTACATGAGCGCTCGTAAATCAAAAAACAGTGACAATATATTAATAAAACAAAAAACTAAACTAGGTGCATTTGATAGGCGCCAATACGCTCAGGTAGCAATTATGCGAGTTGAGAAAAGATTTTGATTCAGTGAATCATGGCATTTCTACAGAAACTACAAGCCTGTGGATTAACATGTACAGAAAATAAGCTAATTGAATCATATATTATAGGAATAAGAGAGCAAGTGCACGTCAAGAGAGAAAAATCTGAGTATCAAACCTTAAATCATCCAACTTATAACAATTTCTTTGACGACCTAGCCTACTTGCGCACCAGGTATAAAGGAAATTTTTAAACAGCAAAAAACCATGTGGTCTTTAACATAGGAATATCGCAGAGAACATTTTTTTGAATACAAAAAATGCTATTCTGCCACATACCTACTCCCCTCCACATCCATTCAATTAGGATATCGTTTAAAAAAAAACTCAAGTCTTTTAACCGACGAACGAAGAGATGATATCAATGGATTCGATTTTGATAATCTATTGGCTAGTAAATATTTAGAAAAAAACATTTGCACCTCAGAGAGTATTTATAAAATATTTGATAAGTCCGTTTGGAAACAATTCCTACCGTTAAATTTTACCAATTCTATTGCAAATTCCTAACATATTGTATAAATAAGTATAGTTACATTAAGAGGCAGCTAGTCATACCTTCAATCGTACTTTAGATATTTTTTCGCGTAGTAATAAGATATCGCCATGAAACAAACAGTATAATATTCCATTTTTTATTCTCCTAGCCTGTTAGCATTTTTTTTTCGAAATTCCCTGTAGATTAGCCAAAAAAAAATATTTTAGACTAAATTTTTGGAAATTAAAAAAAAAAATGCTAACGGCTATTCTACATGTAAATAGGAACAAAAGTTGTGGT
>JAWQRP010001446.1:0-19159 GCA_033557875.1 Quadriops clusia | reverse complement strand
CGAGACCTTGTAAAGATATTCATCTCAACGGTACCTTGTCACGTTTCACTCTAAAGTTCATTCAATCTAGTTTTAGCACCTTGTTTCGCTTTTCGGTATTTACGACAGGGATGATTTAATGTAGTACTAACACAATGGGATGCATACTCCTCTCGCCCGCTTTTTGATACTGCCTAGGACACTTGCACACCTGAGGTTCCACAAAACGGTGACATAGTACGCAGCCCATTGTGTGGGTTGACTTAAAAGGACGCAAAGACCAAAGCAAGCCCTCTCTTGCAACACAGCCCCCACCAACACCGGTCCTAGCTCTTGGAGTGTGCACAAATAGTAAATAAAGTACATAACAGTTAAAAAAAGTGTCGTCAATAAGAAGTCAACTTCAACAACCCCTTAAACAATTCAACAACGAAAACACAATTTCGTTACACAGTCAACTTTTGTGGTTAAGTTTAAACACGGATGTCTTAAAGATTTAACGGGGTAAACAAATTGGCATCGCTATATTGCACGAACTTGACAATTATAACTTGCAGAGAGCTGTCACTATTTTGCGCTTTGTGACGCCATCTATTGTGAAGAGCTGGTACACCGTTTGAAACAATGATATATAACCTAAAAACGTTTCGCGTTTGCACATTAAATTATGATCTAGATTAAAGTGATATATAAGCATTACGAATGAGATTTAACAATATTTGCTGTGCATGATATATAAGTTCTTCATCGTATTCAACAACAAGGAACAGACGGTTCATGTTTCCTTTTCTATTTTATTTTTGGAGATGCTTATAATGCTGGTCAGGTAAGGACAAACATTGTTCGATACATCACAAAACTTTTAGTAATATTTTCAGAACAAAGGGACCCTTATCGGGGACCAACGAAATTTGGGTTTATGGCAGATTTTGACAAATATGTATGTATGTCCTAAAAGTCATGAAGATATACCCTGGACCTACACAGATATATAAGTAAAGAGGTACTAAAGGCTTTAAAGATGAGGACGTACCAAATACCTAAAGCGACAAACTTGAGAAACAGAGACCTTTTGTGAAGGACGAATAAGAGAGAAACAGGAAAGTAGAACATGAAAATCATGCTGCGCTGTTAGCAATTATTTGCTGGGCCTTTTTCTTTATAAAAACCGCTTTGCTGTTTTGGGACTGATATTATTTTGTAAGTTCATTATGAGATTCTACAAATTTTTCAATTACATCTAAACTTTCTATTAATAATAACGTACAGCATTTAGTCAGCTCCTTTTTTTCGCAATTCATAATGTAAATAAAAATGAAGGGAAGATAGTTCGCACCAGGAAGAAAATACATAAAAATTCTGCAAAAAAGTGGCTGATGGATGAAAACATGTATTTATACGGCTTTGTTTATCTAATTAGAGCAATGAAATTTCTAAAACTTAATTCTTCACATAAAGGGCTCGTAAAAACTTCCACATTACTTTTTACTCTATGACATTTTGTTACCGCGCAAGGGCACATAACTTTTAAAAATTCCTAGTTATTAAGGATTTTTTATTACTAATTCTAATCCCCAGAATGATTATGCGTACAAAGATACCAATATTGCAGTAAAAAAATCTTGATTTATGCATTTCATTATTTTATGGACTATGTCCTCTTCATGGCCACGCACGGATCTCTACAGTTGCTTTTAGATATTTGCTCAATTGTCACCAAATATTAACAATTACTTGATATTATCATAGTCCAGTTATTAAGGTGCTTGCGTTTGGTGCAAGGGGTTCATGGTTCGACCCCAATAAGGGTGTGATTTTTTATTTTGAAAAAATGATAACTGTTTGATCATCCGCGAATGATGTAGAACCGAGACTCCGAGTTTTGTAGACTACTCCAGAAATTGGGATCCCAATCTCTGATGTCGTCTATTGGTTATTACTATGCCGAAACAGGCCGATGTTACATAAATGACAAATACTGAAGTCTTTATTGCCTCTTGTGGGTCCTCTTGGGACTCTTGACCGAGAACAGTGAGGTTGTAAAGTGTTTCTCCCGCCTATCTTTGATTCTTTACCTGAGTAAGTACCCAAATATCTGCTTCCATCTCTTCGTTTCATTTGATACTTTATAGTTAGTTCTATTACTATCTCATCAGTAAGACAGTTTTCGCAATGTCGGTCGATGCGCCGGGCCCCGGTCCGGCGGATTCTATGAAGCACGTGTTGGACAATGATGAAGACGACATATTGAATAAAGAAACCTTTGGAGTGTATCTGGAAAAAAGTAATTACTTTACTAAAATTAGTTTTAACAAAAGTAAATTAAAATCAAATGCATCAATAAACTTAGCGAATTCTAATTCTAATGCCGGGGAAAGTATGGATCAGGACAATCTGATTAATAAAAATGTTAAAAAACCAAATCTATTTAATACCTCATGTAAAGGACCATTTCAAGTATTTGCCCAATATAATGAGGAATCACCTAAAAACATCTCCCCCATAGTTATAGGCAAGATTCTTCATAGCAAATGTGTTGAAGGCATTTCATCAATAAAATAAATCGGGAACAAAAGAGTAGCTATAGAATTTTTTAAGTCCTCAGAAGCAAATCAGTTCATTTCGAATACTGCTCCTGATATAGTTGAATATAACTTTTTTATTCCTAATCATTTTGTCTCATGCACAGGGGTGGTTAGAGTAGACAAAGAGGTAAATACGGACGAACTTATGAACACGAAATCGTTCCCAAAAATGATTCACACGAGAAGAATCAACAAAAGATTGAGTAAATCAGATCCCCCGGAGTTTATTCCCACTGTTTGGGTGGCAGTTACATTCGAGGGCACTTCCCTTTCTAAATATATAGTTTTTTATCATGTAAAATTAGAAGTAACAGCTCTTAGAAGAAACATTATTTTGTGCAAAAATTGTCTAAACTATGGACATCTTTCAAAAAATTGTAAATCAAAAAAGAAGTGTTAGAGATGTGGGAAATTTGACCATGAGGGCGGTCATTGCCCAGATTTTTGTTCGAAGTGTGAGAACTCAATGCATGATAGGGAAACAAATTGTTCTCCTACTTTGGATGGAGAAGGCAATATTGTCTTGCATTTCTCATGTGTTTTTTGTAAATCGGATCATTCCCTTATCAAACAATATTCATTTAGCGCCTATTAATATAGTTAAAAATCCTCAACACTATCCAGAATTAAAAGAAAGAAACAAATCAGACTTAACTCAGGAATTTGCAAGTCCTCCTATAAAACAAAAAAAAGGGTTCTCGTTTGCGGAGATTCTAGAAAAGCCCAATCCAAATAAAATTAGTAATGTGGGATATGACAAACAAGGACATGATGCATGTCTTTTTTTTTAATTCAACTACTAACCTCCCTTTGAGACCCATTCTTAAGAAACCAACACTTATTAATTCAGATATTGAAAGAAAATCACCTATTAATGGGGATTCTATTTGTTCTGATAGATCCCTTCCTTCGCGCTTAGTTATTAAACCAAATTCACCTAGCTTTTCAATTGACGATTCAATTGAATTAATTCTTAAATATAGGGAAAACCGTCTTTTAATAGAAATAAAATAAAAAACCTATTTAATTATTTATCATCAACCTTAGAAAATGACTCAGAATCCGATTTATACTAAACATTATCAAATTTTTTTCAGTAACATACAAGGGATAACTTCAAAAAAACAAGATATCTTAAATTTTTTAATTAAAGTACAACCAGCAATTTTTGCTGAAACTTTTTTGAACAACAATAATTATATTCGTTGTTATTAATATAATCAAATTAGAACAGACAGACCTGGGGGACGAGGTGGAGATCTGCTTCTGTTAATTAGAAATAATTTAAATTTTACAATAAAAATGATCTTTAATAACCCGGATAATTTACAATTTATAATCGTAAATGTTGAAGGATTGGACGTGGTTCTTATTTATAACCCTCCTAATGGAGTTATCGATGATAATATACAAAATTTGATCAATAATAATATAAATCCTCCTTTTTTTTATATTTGGAGACTTAAATTCTCACCATCAATTCTGGGGCTCCACTAAAAATACTATTCCTGGTACTAATCTTATGGAATTCTCAATGCAAAATAATTGGGCACTCCTTAATAATGGATCTTTTACGCGTATGGGTAACTCTAACCAGGAAAATTCCTGCATAGATTTAGCTTTCAGCTCCAATGACATTGTACTGAGTTCCATTTGGAATATATTAGATGAATCATTTAAAAGTGACCATCTCTTAATGTCCATAGACCTCAATTCCTTTTTTATGCACGAAAATTATAATTCTTCTACAAGAATATTTTACATGAAAACAGCTGATTGGGGACTTTTTAAAGCTAATATTGCAGAAGCATTACAAACAGAGGAGGTTAATGATATTAAGACTTTTTATTATTATAACATGCTCTAATAAGTCTATAAATAAAATAACAAATAATTTTAAAAATAAAAACTTTAAGCCAGCCCCTTGGTGGGATGTTAGTTGTGAAAAATGGGTATTGGTTAGAAGAAGTGCTTTGAAGGATTACCGTTCATTACCATCCATGGAAAATTTTAACAGACTTAAAGCTCTAAAAATTAGAATAAAAAAAATTTTCTATAAGAAAAAAGTTGATTCGTTCACTAAATTTTGTGAATCATTTAATAAGGATACCCCTATTCAGAAGATTTCGAATAAGTTAAGAAAATTTAGAAGGTCCTTTGTCCCTGCTGTCAATCGGAATATTTTGAATAAAAATCAACAGGAGGAATTTTTGGATATTTATTTTCCGTCGATGACGAATCTCACTAGAAATATTTTTGCCTTCCCTAATCAGGAAGATTTCTTTTCTATGGAGGAATTTTTCTATGCCCTAAAGAATTCAGACTCTACGCCTGGAAGAGATCATATATCTCATTTAATGGTTTCTAACCTACCTATTATTGCTTGTACTAAATTGCTAAAAATTTGTAATGAATTTATTTCTAATAATCGGGTCCTCGACTTTTTAAAAGAATCGTGTGTATGTGCCATACTGAAACCTAACAAAGATCCTAAAATTATGAATAATTATAGACTAATCATCTTATCATCATGTGTCACTAAGTTGCTAGAAAAAATGATAGCCAATCGCCTTAACTGGTTTTTAGAGAACAAACAAATCCTAAATTCTTCGATATATGGATTTAGAGAGGGCAGGGGTACTCTAGATGCTATTACTACATTATATTCTATTCTGGCTAATAATCTTTCTGAAAAAAAAAACAACTTCATGCACTTTTATTGACATTAAATCATCATATGATAACGTCGATCATCTCATTCTTACTGATATGCTATTGCTGGAGGGCTTTAGCCCTTCAATAACAGGACTTATTTATAATCTAATTACAGAAAGATCAATTTTTTGGAGGAGAAAATAATAATGTTCGAGTAGCCAGAAAGGGTCTTCATTGGGGAAGTCCTTTCTCACCTATTTTATTCAATTTTTATATATCAAAGTTGTGGTCCAGGATGAATATTGGAACTCTTATTTCATTTGCTGATGACTTGTAAACATTAATGAATCTCAGAACTATCTCGATCTAATAAATAAAACTAATGTATCCAATAAGCAACTTTCCTGTTACCTCTTAGAGTTGGGACTTGATATCTTGTACGAAAAAACCAAGGTTATGATATTTACCAGAAAACGGGCTCAATTTCCAAACAACCAATTTTATATTAAGTCTAATAACATAGAAGTGGTTAACTCGGTAAAATATTTAGGAGTCGATTTTGATAATAAATTGTCAATGAAAATTTGTATAGAAAAGCAAAAATCGAAAGCGTTACAGAGTCAACATATTGAAGGCAATCAGTGGAGTGTCAGCAGGTGGTCATCCTTCTATTTTGATAAATTTGTACAAGAGTATAGTTCGGTCACATCTGGAGTATAATACTCATCTAATTAGTCATAATTTAAGAAAACTGTGGGAATCTTTTAATAGCATACAAGCACTACGTGCCAAATAGCTTTAGGTATAATGAAGTCTTCCAGCAACATGATGGCGGAGGTTGAGGCTGGTCTCCCTCCTATAAAGGAAAGGGTTACCTTCCTTTCTAAAAAGTTCATCGCTAAAGTCATCCACTTACCAAATGAATCACAAGTTACTCATCTAAGAAACTCTGGTAATATAATTGACATTAATAAGTTTTGGAGGAAGAAAAGGATCCCAATTTTTGTTAAAATCTTCGTTGATGTTAGAAATAACTGTAATATCCTACAGAAGATGAAACCTACTTGTTTCTCCGTTCCTCTTAGTGTTCAAATTAAAAATTTTGATATAGATACATTTACTTTCAAAGAAATTCCTAAGAGTAAAGTAAAAGAACTATTTAATGATCAGATGCTTCAAAAGTTCCCTGAATATGAACAGGTCTTCACTGATGGATCTAAGGATTCTGATACGGGCAGGGTTGGTTTTTTTTTTCATTCCTTCTCGGAATATACGGGTTTCAGGGGGTCTTCCTGAATGTTCATCCATTTTCATGGCAGAGGGCTTCGCGATCTGGCCTGCTCTCCAGGTTTTTAGTAACACAAATAGTAATAAAATCTTACTTTGCTCTGACTGATTGTCAGTGTTATCAAATGTTGCTTCTTCTAAATTTGATTTTAATGCTCATGATGTAGTCCTTAAGATTAAGGATAGTATGGACAAACTGATGAATAATGATAACGATGTTAAAATTCTATGGATTCCTAGCCATTCAAACATTGAGGGAAATGATACTGCAGACTTACTTGCTAGAGAGGGTAGAAATAAACAATAAAATCCTATAGATTTAGACTATAAAGAATTCTTCAAAATATTAAAAAAATCAATGATGGAGGATTGGCAAACTGTGTGGAGCTCTTACATTCTTGATAAAGCAAAACTTTACGGAAGTATTAATAATAAAGTTAAATTAAATCCATGGTTTGACTCTTATAAAGACCTTTCTAGTAGTGTTATTGTATTTGTTAATAGATTGAGATCAAATCATTTTTTGTCACCTTTACATAAGCATCGTGTAGGTTTAACAGACTCTCCACTCTGCGAATGTGGAGAGGTGGGAGACCTGAATCATATTTTCCTGGGGTGTAGTAATTACATTGTAGAATCTAGTCTTCTTATTAATAAACTAATAGCAAATAAAAGTCAATGCCCAATTTCAATATATTCATTATTGTCCATACCTCCGATTTCGACCGCTCTTATTTTGTACAATTTCATTAAGAAATTAAAAATTAATTTATAAAGTCTTAAAAGAGAGAAATTTGATCAAAATAATAACATCTGTTTAATTATGCTTAGTGATGTAGATAAATCATTTCCCAAATCATAATACATTTCCTATGAAACACAATCTTAAACAAGCATTGAATAATTACACATGTTATATAACAAATCTACACGAGAATTAATGAATGAAGATTTTGGTGGATGATATGGAATTTTCCAGATGGGCCATTCCAGCCCAATCATCTGCATCAGATACCACTGGCTGAATACTGCTTTTTGCGGTGGGCCATAAAAGAAGAAGAAGAAGAAGGGTCCTCTTGCTTGTCAATAATTACAAGGTGCCTCACTATTGGGTACTAGCTACATGCTTTCATTTACTTTTATTTCACTCTCAATGGTTTTCTAACCACCTGTTTACTATGTTCATCTTGTTTTGTTAAAGTGTGATGTTTTGGATTAATATTATTTTATTTATTACAGAAGATGCAAATAAAAGAGTGAGATTTAATATAAAACTGAATGTACACACTGTGGCGGACCGATTTTGAGACCTAATAATAATAAACTTCTATAAGATACAATGTCTTTAGTTATCATTCTACCTACATATGCAGTAGCAGTAGCAGTAACCTAAGGAATGTGGCAACTTCCGTCAATGGCCGAAATTCTCAGAACTGAGGCGCAAGTGCAAGCAAGCGAAGACGAGTTGAGACCTGCCCAGTGACGCAAGAAGGTCAACATCCAATGACGAAGCGATGCCATAAAAGCCACCCGCGTCCTCGCCTAAGGGATACTTGATGGCCGGCCGTCGATGACGAGAGTAAAGAGAGTTCACAAGAGACAATCTATTGTCTAGCATTTGGCCAAGAGTTTTCGTCGTCAGCTGTTTGAGTTTAAGGGTGATCCAACCTCAGATCTTCTCCCGACGTTGTTTCAATTCCCTCAATAGATGACATTATACCGTTTGGATACAACCATCCAGAAGTGCGCTAATTGATTTTCTTACACAATAGAAGAAATCTCAGGGCGGGGTTCTCAAGGGTTGATCTTCGTTCGGCTGTATGTCAGTAGACAGACGGAAGGTGACCGATGCAGTGTTGCTTTTTCAGATTCCAGCTCGTCAAAATTATAAAACATTAAACTGAATTTTTAACAGTAAAATGCTTATAAATATTATTCTATATTTACACGCATTACATTAAATACAACTGCCGATAGCTGATTTTAACAATGATTTTGATTTTTGGGTTGGAATAAAAACCTATAGCTTTGCTATTTGGTTTATTTTGAAAGGCACTGCAACTTCGACTCTTTCACACAAGCTTTCAACAGACGTTTTAGTGGTAGATAGATATTGTTGTTGTAGGAAATTCTCATTTGAATTACAATAAATTTTACATGTAAATAATATACAGCGAGTTATCTAGGTGAGACGGGGGCTGGTTGTTACAGTTTTGAAACAAATCGTCATTATTTTCTGGTTGTTCGATTATTTTATGTAGTTATAGGTTTATTTGAATAAATAACTATTCAGGTTCCAAATTTGAGAACAATTTTAGCTATCAGCCTCTTAGAAATGACGTAAATAAACTGATATTCGAGAGAGTGCAATGTGACAGCGCCAGGGGTTGGTTGTTAAACTACATATTACAACAAATAACAAACTTAATCTAAGACTTTTTAGAAAGAACAGTCATAGTTTCTTGACACTGATATAAAACACAGGCTTTTTGTGCCTACAAAGTGTAATTGAGCAATCTTATGCCTCATCAAGATAACAATTTGGTAACTTTTGACTTTAAAGAAAACTATAAAACTAGGGTGGTATCATGGTCAATGTATTTAAGCTTAAAAAGCTGTTTATATTCAAGCTTACAGAATTAATACGAAATTTCCCGATTAAATTCTTTAACGTTGAATTTAAAGAGCTCTTTAAGCTTACATTTACTGACCATAATATCACCCTTTTTTCTTATACAAAAACTTAGGCATCCTATATCTTTTGGTCCCGTGCTACAAAAACATAAAAAATAGGTACCTTCTAATCCTGAAAAAATTATAAAAATCTGTATTCAACAAAAACGTAGGTATTGTAACTAAATTCATTCTTGACATGGAAATGTAAGAAGCTACCCCGAACAATTGTCACTTGTAGCCCCGACGCAAAAACCTACCTTTCAAGGTTAAATATATAAAATAAAGTAAGACCCACGGTACAAACGAATATTTATCACAAAAAGAAAGCTTTAGAGAATAAATATACACAACTATGTTTTAATTGCAATCGGGTTGTAGATCAATATTACTAAAAAATTACAAAGTTACAAATCTACAGTTTTAACAGCAGCGTGCTGGGTCTCATCTTACAAATGCTTTAGCGGCACTGGCACGCGGCGGGTAACTATTCAATCTTGGATTGATCATTTTTCTATTTGTAGCGTTACTATTGCGTTCTTTGTCTAGCCACCATTGCCGTTGAAACAACCTACCCCTGTCACAACCAGCTCCTGTCTCCCCTACACATATATCTTTCTCCACGCATTTTAGGGGTTGATGGTCGAACGTTGGCAATAAAACAAAATAAATTCGTAAAAAAATTGATGTGTTTTATTGCCGGCTATAAACTATAAACCCCCAAACTGCCTTGGGAAAGATATATATGTATAGATATATAAATATTAGGAGTATGTTTTTGATTTTTTCGTCAAGATTTACTAATTGTAAATAAATGTAAATTAAAGATTTACGAAACCGGCGAGCCTAGTAAAAAGATAAATAATAGAAGATAAGGAAGATCCATAGAATACCAACCATCCATACATAAATATGTATTGTAAGTATATGTTGTGGACCAAGTGATTAATAAGGTTATTTTATATAATGCCCGGGTAACATGAATAATGCCGAGTTGAATTGGGCAATATAATCAATACCTATTTAAACTTCATTATTTATCAGTGTTTAGTGGTTACGAATACTGCTATGTGATGATTAGCAATTTTATAATTAAAGTAGATTGATCAGAAGAGGGGAAGCAAACACAAATGACATCAAAATGGCAAATGTTCTAATAAATAAAAAAAAAATATTTATTTTATTATGTAATTGTCCAACAAGGTATACTTTTAATTATGGTTAGGTGTAATAAGAACCTTGATTTTCGGTAATTTTTATTTATGCTACCAGTTTCGGCCGAGCACTCCGGTCTGCGCCTGAGGATGGCCGGAGTGCTCCGCCGAAACTGGTAGCATAAATAAAAATTACCGAAAAGCAAGTCTCTTATTATACCTAACCATATTTAATTTATGTTTTACAACTCAAAGTGCCATCAAAGTATCAATTCTTGCAATAAGTAGAAAAAATTAATTTATGTTTTGAACTAAAAGTGCTATGAAAGTGGCGATTGTTGTATGTAATAAATAAAAAAAATTGAATTTATGGGTTTCAACTTAGAATGCCATTAAAATGGCATATGTTCTAATAAATGTAAAAAAAGTTTAATTTATATTTTGCAACGTAAAAATGCCATCAAAATTGCAATTGTTCTAATAAACTTTTAACTTATATTTTGCAACTGAATATGCTATAAAAATGGCAATTGTTGTAATAAATAGAAGGAAAAACAGTTATATGTTTTAAAATGATAATACATAGGTAGGGTATAGTGGGTACGATTGTGACACTTTTCATTTGATCGCCCATAATTTTATTAGTATGCAAGTTAGCTTGAAGAACAGTATTTTTTATAGTAAAGTGAACATTTGTTTACCTAAAAATACTAAAATTTTGTCCCGAAATACAATGATTACCTCACAGGATGCAAATTAGAAAAGAAGGAATACATGTCACAACCGACTCCACCGTAGGGACGGTTGTGACAGTGCTTGGGGTCGTTTGTGACAGCTTCAAAAAAATACCCCACTGTGGTATAAAATCACTTTTTTTGCAAGTAATATCTAATATAATGGAACATAATCTTTTTCTGGAAAAATTTAACATTTACGTAACAAAAGAAATAACATGTGGGAACACTTTAATCGCTTATAACTAATAAGGCACTGTCGCATCTAGAGTTCCTATAATAGTCTTCATATTACAATCAGTCGAAAAAGTTAACTAAACATTTCTAATTATACATTACGGTAACTGTATCAAAATACGTTTACGAATGTATCGTAATAACTTAACTTCGTGAATTTCTGCAACTTTTCGTAAAGAAGTCCCGCATTTCACTTCATTCCGTATAAGTGCCTTTATACAGTATAGACATCCCAAATGTATACACCACACAAACTAGTAAAGATGAAAATCGCGTGTACAAAAACTAGTCTTCCCTATAAGGTGGTAAAAGAGAACCGTTTTTTTGTACACGCGATTTTCGTTTGGGGGTGTATACATTTGGGGTATCCACTTTGTATTTTGCTATGTCACACTGCCCTCTTTCGGTCTTTCTCAATCGTTTTCTGGGCATCTAAAAGTAAAAAAAAACTAATTTTACTTGTGTCACAACCGTACACAACGCATTCCTTCGCAAAAAAACATTGTCATGACTATACAAAATAATTTACGAAAAAAATAATCAGTGCTATTTAACTACTAATGTTTAATGTATAACGAGGAAAGATCCTCATTACTCTATCTGTACACATATAACAACAATTATTAAAAGAAATCGAATAAAAATATTTACTTTTGACTGTTCAAAAGTAGTGTAGGTCTCTGCTAGCGTAAATGTTGCGCGATGACTGACGCAATACTGTGAAACATGTTCGGATGGGCATGCCGCTCCTTTCATCCATTGCACCCTACCCGGTATCTCTTATGGTTTCGCTAATATGACGATTGTCACAATCGTACCCTGGCACAATCGTACCCACTCTACCCTACATATCATAAATTTTTCTACTGCAACTTTATATCTTACTTAAAATGAAAGGAACTTAAACAACTTAGCAACTAACCCCTTCAATTATTCAATATTTCAGCACTGTAATTACTAAATGTCTTGTACTCGAGTTGTTTTTCGAAATAAATGTGAAGAATTAATCACGGTTCTATAGAAAATGTTTCTTGCGCGTTTCCTCAATTTATAATAACTAGAACATAAAGTGTATTAACTGTGTGACAGGTCCACGACTAAGAGGATGAATTCTGGAGTTCCGCAGGGATCTGTGTTGGCGTCGGTGTTGTTTATCATTTATATTAATGATCTGATTGGCAGCCAGGATCGGCGAGACCGGACAATTCTGTACGCGGATGATACGACGCTGTTATCGAGTTGTCCCACGGCGGAGGAGGCGCGGAGACACGGAGTGAGGGCTTTGAGGGCGGCGGATGAATGGTTCAAGGCCAACAAACTAAAACTAAATCCCGAAAAAACTAATAATTTACTAATTACAACGCGCGCGAGTGTGAAGATCTTGGGACTTACCTTCGATGCAAGGTTGCATTGGAAGAATCACATTCTGGAACTGAGGGGAAGGTTGTCCTCGTCAATTTACTGTATAAGACGTCTCAAAAAATAGCTACTTACCAGTGTGCATTGCTTGTATATCACACGCAGTTTCATAGTGTCGTAACATATGGCATCACTTTGTGGGGAAGATCGGTGGGGGTTGATGTCCTATTCAAATTGCAGAAGTATGCTGTGAGGGAATAGCATGGGTTGAGGAGAACTGACTCCTGTAGGGGGGTCTTTAGAGAGTCGGGAATACTTACCCTGATTTCTGTTTATATACACAGGGCTGTAATATTTGTACACAATAATCTGGAGAGATTCGAAAGGAACCAGGATCTACATGACCACGACACGAGATATGGTGAGCAGTTGAGACTGCCGCATCATCGCCTGACGACGACACAGAACACCGTATACTACTGGGGCTCGAGGTTGTATAATAAAATCCCTGAAGACCTGAAGAGACTGAGTGGAGTAAGCTTCTCCAGAAGAATAAAAAAATATATTGCTACAGGGTTCTTTTTATACTATTGATGAATTTTTGAACTTTAACTTTTTTTTCTCCTTTAAATACTTATTGGAATAGACATGTCATGTAATTTTGATGATCAATAACCCATTCATTCATTCATTCATTCATTCCATTAAAACAAATTGTATATAGGTTACATCGGAATTAAAAAGATGTAACTTATATACAGTTTGTTTTAATGGAGGCCTTACCTATCCATTTGAATTTATTATAACGTTTTTGTCTATTAGCAATAGAAATTTATTCAGTGGCTATTTTAATATTTATTTTGTAAAACTTGTATTGCCACATTAAAGAGAATTTTGTGATTTCAAAAGTTCAGAAGTTTAATATTAATCCTGCTTGTAAAATATGGTTTTTGGTTCATGTAAATCAATTGCAGTAATAAAATGTATACAATTTGGGACAATTCGTTACATTCGAACCTGAAGAGGTTCCTATACATTTAATTGCAGACTTTACAAAATCTGTACAACCATATGTTGACTTAAAATAAACCCCTTATAAAGTCATAAAGTAATAAACACTGGACGTTTGTCCAGTATATGGAGGTAATTCAGGAACACAATATATCACTAGGGGTCTCGCCAGGTCTTTGGTTACGGTTGTATTTGTATTTTATGATTCAGATGATTCAGATGATTGCTTGGGAAATATTATATTTGCCATATGTTTCTAATTATTAAGTAAAAGTTGCTAGAAATGTAGGTATTTAACGAAGCAAAGTCGAGTAAATTGTATACTACAGTCCTTGCGTTCGATATTTGGTATGGGGTATCTGTCGTCGGTTGTCTTTTCGTTTAATGCTCGATAATCGATAACTATTCTTGTTTTCTGTTTTCCAGATGCATCTTTCTTTTTGCTGACTAGATGAACTGGGAATACCCAAGAGTTATGTATAGACATTAGCTTAGTTATATATACATATTAGTTTTAGTAATAAACTTTCCATTAAGTTAAATGCACATATTCGCTTTAGTTCATAATAATAATATTAATTTTATTAACCATATATATACAGCAAATCGCAAATCATAACTACACACAAAATTACATTTCATTTACATTTGCACCTCAACATTAAAGGACAGAAACTCCTCGACTGTGTAAAAGCTGTCATCGATCAAGATTGCCCTCAGCCTCTGCTTAAATTGCTGGAATTTCAATTGTTTCATTGAGCTTGGAAGTTTGTTGTAAAGCTTTGTTCCTACATGTCTTGTGCAAGAGGATTTCTATCTATAGAAGTTCGCATGCAGATTATCTCCGTTTCTTATGTCATATTGATGTATGTGTGATCGTAGTTGAAATCTGTCCAGGTTTGCTCTCACGTACATAATTTTCTCATATATATAAGTTAGAAAAGGATAAAACTTTAAATTGTTTTATAGTTTTATTCCCTATAACTACAGTCTATCTAGGAGTTATCTACGGACTAAATCTAATTATTGAAATAATAAAATAGTTGTGTTGCTGGTCGGAACCAGACGCTGAGTCGGCAATGGTATTGTGATATCACCGAATACTCTAGTGTCGGCTCAGGGGGAATGGGCTATAACTTATATATAGAGAGACCACAGTGATCACTCCCAACGCTCGAAAGTGAGGTCTACACTGCTCCCCTCGGGGTAGACCCAGTGCAGACCTGACCACCTTCTTTTGCAATATCAGAATCTCCGTTATATGTGATCAGCTACCCCATGCTCGGATTGCGTAAACCATATGACCATGAAATAGGGCAAAGTATGCAGTCCTTGCTGCTTCCACAACCACCATCTGTTCTATCCTTCTCACTGCGTACACAGCTCTAGAGAGTTTGTTCGAGAGCACATCTACATGATGTCTCCATGTTAGTAAATGGTCCAGACACACCCCCAAAAATCTGACCGGTTGTTCATTAGAGTGTAATCTTCTGTCCGAAGTAATCACCAACTGGGCTGTTTTTGATTCGTTCAGGGAGAGTTTATTCTTCTCAAACCAAGCCGACGCCCGAGAGAAATAATGATGTGCCTTCTGCGCAAGAGTTCCAAGGTCCCCCTATCTCTCGCAATCAGGGTAGTGTCGTCTGCATACATCACCACTGTGCTCCTAATACATGGCGGCAAATCGTTTATGTATAAAATAAAAATCAAAGGGCTCAATATGGATCCCTGTGGGACTCCAGCATTGCTCGTTCTGGTTGTAGAGGAGCTATCCCCAGACTTCACAAATTGATAACTCCCTGAAAGGTTTGGAGTCCAACAGCCTCGAGGAGTTCTCGAGGAACGTCGATCTACACACGCAGTCGAAAGCTTTCGACAAGTCACATGCCTGTATCTTGCATTTCTCTACCGCCTCAAGCGCCTCGGAAACATGCTCCAACAGTGACGTGATAGCATGTGATGTCGACAAGCCCTTTCGGAAACCAAACTGCTGCTTATTGATTACATTTTCTTTTTGAAGGAATTTATGCATTTGCCTCAACAACAGGGACTCAAATATTTTGGAAAATGATGGTAGTATGGACATCGGTCTAAAGCTATTAGGATCCATTGAAACGCCGGATTTGTATATTGGTGTAAGTCTAGCAATTTTCATTTGTCTTGGGAAGTAACCATATGTCAGGCAGGTGTTTATGATGTTAGTTAGTGGATCTGATATATGCACTATGGAAGTTTTCAGAATCACCGTTGACAGATCATAGGCATCTCTCGAAGGGCTAGAATTTAGCTTGTTTGTAATGTCTTCTACTTCTTGTCGTGATGTTGGTCGGAACAACATCGTGCTGGTAACGAGCGGAAGATCTGTTGCAGTGCCCGATGAGCCTGTGCCAGCAAAGTCTGTCGGTTGCAATATGTCCGCCACGGTGCAGAAAAAGTCATTTAGTACCTCTGGGTCGGGCATCTTCTTAGATCTTTTGATGGATCTTCCCGTCACTTTGTTAATTATTTGCCAAGTGGTTTTAATTCGATTTGTTGAGTTCTGAATTTAGTGACCATTTCGGCTTGTTCGTTATAAAAAGACTTGTATCTTAGATACATGTCCCTAATATTGTTGTCCAGAGTTAGCCTGTAAGAATCATAGATAAGACCCAAAGTCTCTTTTATTTGATATAGATGTGGAGAGAAATGCACAGGAGATTGGTTTTCTCTGCGCATATATTTAATAGGAAAAATCATATTATAGATATGCATAAATAATTCCATAAAGACATCCATTTTGTCTTGTGGATGTGTTGCACTGTGCACCGGGGACCAGTCATCCCTTGCAAGCATGGATAGGAAAAGTGTCTGGTTTTGTTGCGAAAATTTTCTTGAGTACTCTGGCTTAGGTGGTTCATTCACTGCTTCAGATGGAAAACATAGAAACTAAGCATCGTGATCTGATATAGCTGGTCTATAGATACGTGCTTCCAATATGTTCATATTGACAAATATGTTGTCCAGGCAGGATCGATATCTCGTCTCCTCGAAGATTGTTTGTTTCAGATTGAAACTTTCTAGACAGTTTGTTACTAGAGTTTTGGGTGTTGAGGGCCGGAGCAAATCAATATTAAAATTTCCGGTAAGGACCATATTTATATTCGTGGGATAACGCGTGATGACGTACTGCAAGGCCATCTCCAGTTGCTCCAATAATTGTAAGTATGTAGTTGTTTTTATCCAGATGATATACACATACCACCACCAGATTAAAATCTGAGAAATGAGCCGCAGCAAATTCTACTACCATTTCTATTGATAATTCGTTAATGTAAGCAATAGGGCCATTGTTATGACTGTTCATGTTTAAGCATTTATATTAATTTATGAATCTTGCTTTAGAGGTTTTACGTATCATGTAGCTGTTTGACCCTAGCCTTTGTGGATTATAAAATTGGCATGTCATATTATTTTTTATTATTTTTCTCAATTACAAGTTATATATTCATCCATGTAATCTTTCTATTTTGCCTTGGATCTGTGGGGGCTGGAGTTGTTCGCGTGATTTTTTTCGACTGACTATTTTGTTTGCCGGTATATGAGCTTTGCACTGTATACTGTACAACTTTTTAATATTTTTTGAACTGCTGTGCTGCTGTGCATTTCTTTATCGCCGCCATTGATTTTAGGTACCCTCCTAAATTATTGTGTGTTTATTTTGTATAAACATACATTAAGATAAGGTTGCGTCTATGTCCATTAATAATAAATAATCTTTCGCTCACTTGAACTGTAGATCGCTTTTTCCCAGTTTTCATAATGTATGTACAATTTTACTGAGCAACCGGTTCGATATCTTAGCGCTTACGGAGACTTGGTTGAACGGTGATATTACTGATGCCATGATCCATATTCCTAATTATAATGTCTTTCGGAGGGATAGGGGTGCGAGAGGGGGCCTTGTTTGCTCTGTGTTGTCTTGTGATCATACCATTGAGCAATTATGGCTGAAATTTGTGATTAGTAAGAAGACATTTGTCGTTATCCTCTTTTCTTCAAACTTATGATGTATTGTTTTGCGTGGGTGATTTCAACATTGATTTCTTTAAACTTAGTCATGTGGTTGTTCGGCGCATCAGTGATATGTTTGAGGTTTTTGGGGTGACGCAGATGGTTGAGAGACCAACTCGTGTTACGCCATCTTCGTCTACACTGATTGATGTTATACTCACCAATGATGTGGGTTTGATTGATGGGGTTGATTCTTTGAACGCTGATCACATTTATAACCATGATCGTATTTTCTGTACACTTGCTCTCTCTGGAAGTGCCACTAATAATTACTGTAACGGGACCAAATTTGCTTTTATTTGTATTACTATTAATTAATACATGGTCGTCGCTTTAGGCATGATCGTCAAATAAAAGGGTTAGGACTTTATTACGAAGTGAAGATGTAGTACCCAGTTCTTTACGTTAAGTACAGCTCGGTGACTGGTTGGTTCTTGCTTTAGCAACAAACTCTCTGTTTACGGGTGAAGGGAATTGAACAATTGAAACACATACAGGTTTAAGACGTCTATTGAGACAAACGGCATAAAATAAATACGAACAATGTACAAATTACAAGGATATCTCGCAAGGTTAACGAAATTATCAAATACAAGTAAGTCAATAGAAAGTGCACTTATGGAGCTAACTAATCCCTATAATCAGGTAATGTACAAATAGATAACTTAAGAAATCTAAACGCGAATATATAAAGTTTCACACAAGAATTAACGTTGCCTTTGACCGAAATAACACGCAGCAGGGACCACCCCAAACGTATCGAATTGCAGTCACAGATGGCTGTGTGGGACGGAAAGGCCCTACCTGGCTTAGTCTGAATTTCTTTTGCTTATTTAAATGTGAGACAACCCTATTTTTAATGTTAGCAAATAATGTCGTTTGTACGTAAGCCTTTGTTGACATCTTAATTTTAACTCCAATACATCGTCGTACGCACGACATATTAAAGCGAAAATAAAGGGATCAACTCTGCCTTTGGTGGTACGCTTCTCCCTCTGTTATCAGCAAGATCTCATAAACTGAGCGTACTAATCAACCCTTCGATATAAACCGACAAGCGGTGGAACATAGGAAAGGTCGATAAATCGCACAGCTTAATAGATCCCGCGGAACCCAGTGAAGGAAAAGCTACCTAGACTCCTTTGAACTGTTATATCAGCGCCTTCGGAATGAACTCGATTAGATTACCTTTGATTGTCTGGTCAAATTATCATGCAATGCAAGTATTGCAGGAACCTGAGTAGACCCAATCAAAGCAATCAATGGACACTCACCCAGAGAGGTCGTGGAACATGGTCAGCTCTCAGAGTAGCAAGGACTTATCCAATTGAATTGGAACACAATCAGGGAGAAATAAATACAGTTATGTTGGCACAAGGTGGGATCTTTGCATATTCTCTTATCATTCAGCCAAAGACGAAGGAACCGAGCGAAT
>JAWQRP010001445.1:0-19164 GCA_033557875.1 Quadriops clusia | reverse complement strand
AGTGAAACTCTTTCAAGTAAAGTGCCCTTTTGCTTGAAGGTATTTGTTTCAAATTTTGTATCAGCTTCAGAAATAACAAAACACTCACAGATATGTAATTTTAGCACAACTGTCCAACCGGAAGTAACCTTTTTTATCTATTTTTTTAAATATGAATGTGTGTATAATAACAAAATTATTCAAAAATCGCTCTGAATCTTAATGTGAATCTGTCTTATCTTGTCTAGTGCAACTTAGAAATATGCGAGAAAGTCGAGTGGAGACCACTCCATATTTATTTTGTATCTGTTACAATTCATCTTCTGTGTTTATTTACGTTGGCCAACTCATACGGAAAAAATACGTTTCTAGGACAAAGTTTAGTCTAACGGCGAAAATGTTCTAAATGATCCATCTAGCAATTCGGGTAAATATAGACAATGACGTTAGCAAATTTTATAATTTTACATTTACTCTGCAATATGCATTTTGCAACTGTTAAAGTAAATGTTGATGCAATTTAGATCGGAATTTCTGCTTCGTGTGTGATACTTTATAACACAATATTGCACACTTCTGCTCTATTATAATCGTTTATTTTTATTGGTCATGTGCAGACCTTGAAGTTATTTGGAAAGTATGCAATGTTTTCATTTTTTTTACTAAATATTTTATTATTATTGAGATTAATAAGGTACTTTGTTGGTTAAGTTTGTTTATGGAGTTCCTATGCACGAAACGTTTAATGAATCAACGAATAGGTTATCACTTCTGGGATTTTCTCGTATTCTAGAGTTTAATACGAAATATTTGTAGTTGTAATATTTATATATAGTAATAATTTATCATCCATTGATTAAACTAATTAACCGTCACGAAACTGTGAACAAATAGAAAATCACATGTTTATACGTGTATATCTATAAATTAAGCCTTATGTTAAGTTGCAAAGTGCTTATTGTACGCACCTTACTTTATTAGCTTTCTACCTGAGAGCACATACATTTTTACAAAAGATTTCTGTAAAAAGAAAATAATTTTCTTCCCGGAAAAAAGTTAATAATAATCCCAATTTTATAATTATTAATTACGATCATATGAATTACGTTTTATAGTTGATACCTGCAAGATAAATATCGAATTTCGTGTAACAACGTATTTATTTCATCATTTTCCGCATTCAGCTCCTATCAAACTAAATGTGAACTTTTACATACACACAAGTTTAATGTTCTAAATAATATGTAGCAGAAAGCAACATGAATATTAATTGGTCATCTAGCCGATCTCAAGTCGCCAATTTATTTACCAACAGCAAATAATTCGACCTTTACTATTATAAAATCGCGACAGCATGCGTATTTATATCCATTAATTTTTTATTTACATAACATGCGCCACTAGCAGTAAAGATGAAATTAAACCAGAATTTAATTCAAGAATAAATAAATAAATTCGACGCGTTAAATCTTTGGAAAGTGTTTCGTCCAGCAAAAACCAACCCATTAAAAAAAGATTTCACTGCCAGCAGGGGCCACAAGTGTTAAATTATCCTCCAATTCCATGACTAACTAGGATTTCTCGGGACGTTAGGGCGGAGTAGGCCTTGGAAAATAAAAACACTTACCTTTAGTGGCCAAAGCTACCTGCGTGAACGTAAAAATTAATAAATACACGCACAAACTATCACTCCGTAGTCTACACGTCGCCATTTTTGTTTTGTTACTGAAGACTCACTTGACGTCAGGAACAAGCTAGGCGCTTGAATCTTGGATCTAATAATGCGTCTGTCAAAATAAATTGCAGTTGTTGCTGTGTTGTCCCCTATTAAGGAATAATGTGCAAATACTCACTATGAGTTTGTAAACACAGTTAGCTCATGTGTTTGTTCATTAAATATTTGGCAGAGCGATTAGACTTAAAATAAAAAACATTTCAGCTTAAATTAAATAAATACCATTATCATTATTTATTACTTCAAGATTTTTTCGTCAATAATAATTTATAAATAGGTGTAACTTAAAAAAAATATTAGCATAATGTATTTCTTTAGTACCACTTCCTGCATTTTATCTTCCATTGTTTACCTTTAAAACAAATAATTTTAAAAGCCGCGCCCTAGTTAAAACGGTTTCTACACATTAAAAAACTCAAGTCTTCATCATTATTATTAGCTTTAATAATAATAAACATTATCATTGTTCAAACCCTTTAATATCCCTCTAAAGTTTCAATATCTAAACATAATTATTTTTAAATTTTGAATATTTTTTAAAACATTTCTACCAACTATTCATCAATAATGTTCCTACGCTATGAAAGTCACCATGTTCGTTGGTCACCATTCATGCCATTTGTGTCAAAGCGATTGTCAAATAAATGTCAAAACCTGTTTAATAATTTAGAATAATCATGTTTTACCGGTAGGTTATTCGTTAAAGGGCTGCTAAAAAACACACAATGTGAATGTTTCCGTAATTTATCTAAAATTAGTGTGCTCGACGTAGAGTATTATGGCTGTTAAGCCTAATATTGTTAACATGTAACAACATAACCTTAAATTATGAACATGATAACTCCATTTGATGACTTCGTTTATCTAATAAACAACGTGCTGCTAGGGGAAGAGCCGGTAAGTTGTATTTTTTAACCCTAAATAAGAAAAAAATAGCCATAAATTAACTGTTATTGTTCGTAACACTTAAAATATGAATAAGAATGGAAATCAAAATGCAATTGGCCAAAGTTTTTTGCTAATTTAAAAACAAATGAATCGTAAAGAACAACTAAAGGAGAGCACGAAGAAAATATTCTAATTGGTAACCGTTCAAGTCCCGGCTTTCAGTCAGATATTATATTTTAGACTTTAAAATTTTACTGAATCGGCCAGTTACAATCTTTGATAAATTGCAGACTGTCGAAGATTTCATCCTCCTAATCGGAACGGTGGTGGCATTTGTTGCATTTGTTCTTTGGTGCTGCTTCCCAGTAGTACCAAAGGAATCACAAACGCCCCAACATTATGAAGGAAAGGACTATCAACTAAAGTACAACCAAAGAAGAATTGAGTACTGTTCTTCATAAAAACATGAACTAATCGGGAAGGGGTTAACACCAAAATGTTTGGCACAGCTGAAAAATATGGCTCAAATTATGTACGTAAGTTTAAAAATTGCATACATTTTCTAATATCACTTATGTATGAAACGAATTAAATATTAAAAAGATCTAAACAACAAATTTTAACATACAGTTCAATTAATAATTGTCTAATGAATAAGGAATACTATATTAATGAGTGTATAAAAATAAATTACATTTTATATATTATATACTGGCTAAAACAAACTATCAATTACAATGTCTCATGGTCAAAAAGTAACTATTTAAAATCACTTGATTATCCTTGACATAAACTGCATTTTCACAAAATGTACAAATAAATAATACTTTCTCTATATTAATATTTGACTATCTATATTTCAATTTTAAAAATATGAGATTACTATTATCACCAAATATACATATAATTCATAATATCGATATTTAATATTACCTACAATAAAGATCCAATGTTACATTGAACTTTATTTAAAATTGAATATAATATATTAATTAATATTATACATATATGTACCTTGTACAAGTCCTTTATTTAACTTCTTTTTGTGATCAAGGCTTAATATACTGCATATTTTTTTAAAAATTTTATCAAAACATACATTCGTATGCCACTTTTGTACTAGTAAATAATTTAACCTCACCACTGTTTTCATTGATTTTGAAACTTTTTAGCTCTTTGAGCAGCTATGTTTGTTACTTTAGAGACTGATTTTTATAATTGCAAATTGGAGAGTTTCATCAAATCATGTACGTAGTTACATAATATACTAAATGTTGCACTTCGTGTATATTCCACATTATTTCTTTACAATTTATATATATTTAAATAATGTAGACCTCTCAAAATCCAATTTGCATTCATACTATTAAATTAATTAAATGATGTAACTCTTGCCTTTTTAAAAAATTTTTAGTCACTTTAATATTTAGATGCTCAACAAAAAAAAACTTTTAGCAATATGTGCACGCTATAAATACTACTGTTATAAAAATTGTGCCAATTCTCTCTTTGTTAAGAATCACATATTGAATGGTATTACATATTATTTCAGTTCATTACCACTAAAGCTAAGCATTTAATTATCCTCGTTTTGTACACTGCCTTCATTGCTCAGTTAAAAAATGCTCACTTTTGATCTTTGTGAACTTGTAAAATTTTTAACTTGTCAAGAAACTTACATTATCGTTCTCATGTGCATGGTGATATACTCAGAAGCATAATAAATGCATTTTACAAATGAAATACAATATTTTACTTATAATGTCTAGTCATTTGAATAATACTCTAATTTATGTACATTTCAACAATTAATTTATTTTTTCTAATAGACTGTTTTGTTTTCAGTATTCTATTTATAAATTACTGTATTTATCTTTTAAGTTAAATAAAATAAAGATGAAATAAACTACTATTTTTTAAAGAAGTTCTTTTTATTTCCATTAAATTTTTTTTATTTCTATGTCAATATAAACAGATTTTATACATAAATTAAAAAAATAGCACAGGTTATATTAAAGATTCCTCGGAGTTTGTATTGTCACACAAAGGCTCGGTCGTCTCTATCACCTCATCCTTGGGAGATACCAATTCAAGATCAAAAGGTTTTGCAAATGGATCAATAATTTTATTGCTTTCTATCTTCACTCTTTGATTAAAGACATGCTGGAATTGAAAATGGAAATAATCGTAATGATTGGAATTAATTTGTTTTAAAAGCTACTTACAGATACATTAATGTCATACATAAACGTATTATGGTATTCAGCCGTTGCATTCGTGTAGACATTCGCCTCATCCAAATAATTCCGATGTCGTATTTTCTTCATAAATCTGAACATGCTCTCTGTTGTTCTTGCAATATAATTTAATTCGTGCAATGCGTCTAGCGACTCTGCTAATTTAGTCTCCCTGATATAATGGTATAATTTCTGTTCCAATTTGTATTCTTGGTACTTTTCTTTCTCTAGCAAATTTTCTTGTGTCATCTTAATATGAAGGCTCCATTTTCTAATTTTACGCAATAGCACATCCATTATTTTCATATCAAGTCCTACCATTATGATTTGCAGGTGATTGAAATCATGGAAAAGTTCCAGCCATGCTTCGCCTAGTTTTAACGGCAAGAAATTTTCTGCCATCAATAAAGTTATCTGGTGAATATAATTAATCATCAACATTCTGTTTATTAAGCATCAATATTCTGTATATTAAGCATCAATATTCTGTATAATAAGCATCAACTTTTTATTTTGAATGGTGTTTATTAAGTTTTTATTACAATTGCACTTTACCTCATCTTGAATAGTATACTTATTACTTGATATTCTATAGTGGTCATTTGCAATTTCAATTTTTTCCTGGTGTCGGTTAAACAACTGCAGAATTGCATAAATTTTTGGTCTACAACTTCCTAACATATCCATTAAACAAGGACTGCTGTTTGGGTCTTTATCATTAGCATAATTAGCAGCAAATTGTTTCAATCCCATTAAAGGATTTTCTATGTCTTTAAAAATAAATATACGAGGAAGTAAAAATGATGATATCTATTAATAAATGACCATGAATTATATGATAAATTTTGCATCACATTTACCTTGGATTACATGTTCAGGTGAAACTTTTACTCCTATCTTGATGTTTTCTTGCCTAAATAGCTCAAGCAATAATTTCATGAAAGTTAATTTATTACGTCTCCAAGTAAGTAGATGGGATATGCACGTACCTTCTTCGCAAAGGTCTACTATTATTGCTAAGGCGACTATTTTAACTGGGAATGGGCATTCCTACATAAAATTTAGTTTATTTGTTTGCAGAATAAATGAAAATATAAATAAAATTTGGAGATACTTACAAATATTATGTCCAATAGTAAATAAACTCCGCCATTCTCAGTAAAATAATGTAAATTAGAATCCTCATATATCAAGAGGGGCCATAGAAAATCAAGGCAACAAATCAAAAGTTTTGGATTCATAACACTGTCTTCGCTCTGCGGTTTCATAAATCGTTTCATAAAATTTATTGCCAAATTCAAAGCGTCTTTGTTCTCCATTTCTAATTTTCGGACTAAGAGTTCTAATGCAAAGAATCCAAATTCAATACAGTTTTGGTTAAGCATTACGAAAGGATGATTTTCCACAAGATGTTTACATACAGCTGAGGAAAAAACCTGCAGTTTAGATTAGATTTGTAAATGAATTTTCAACTTAACTTACAAACCACTATTCGGATGGCATCGTTTTTTTTAAATTGGTCTGTAATTTTTTTGGTACGTAAAGCCAAAACCTTTGAAACTAATTTTAATGTGCCCCTTAGTAACGTATGGTCGTAAGTATTTACCAAGTACATTTCAAGCAACATAAGAAGTCTATAATAGAGATTATGGAATATATAATTAGGAATTATATAATGTTTTTATTAACTGTAATTTTATGGTGCCCAATTAATTGTAATATACCTGACGACCCCATTGTTTGTTAAAAATTCTTCGACGAATAAAGGAACAACCTCACATAACAGATCAAGAGCCATGCAGTTTAATATGCAGTAATGCTGCTCATGCCATCTTATGGTCATTTCGGGTACGACAAGCCTAAGCAATGCAGACACAACTTTTCTATTAATTATTGACTGAAAAATATCTATATTTTTATCACTTAATATCAAAGCTAAATGGATACCATTTCAACTCCGAACCGTAAGCAGTAATATATGGCAGTGAATAGCATTTTCTTGAATTCAAAATCGTAGCTGTCTCCACTGATGTGAATTTCAGAAGCCCATGTACCACCAGTTCCCAATTCCGATGCACCACAAAGTAAACAAATATCTGAAATAATTTCAAAATTATAATACTGTCATAATTAAAGTAAGTTCATGTAGGAACGGAAATAGGTTTTTTAAGTAGAGTTATGATTATTCAGTTATCGTTCAATGGCTTTGTGTTACCATCTGGTAGGCCAGATCCCCTGAAGTTCATACTAGGGAACACATCTAAGCAAAATATTAAAATCGCCATGATATTATTCCTTTCAGATTTGCTAGTTTGGATTTTTGTTAAAATCCTAAACACATATCGAAGGCACCTAAAATGTCTCGGTTTAACGAACAAACAGCTTTTTTAATAAAATGGAGACTTTTGCACCATAAGGTGTTTTGAGTTGGTCCAGAATACTGTTTCTGCACTTCAGGAGAGCTTTCTTTGTATGCTTTTAATAGTGGCCAAAGGATATTAGTAGTTACTTCAAAGTAATTGATTTTATCTCTGGTATATTCATCAGGCATTTCTGGCAATAGTATTTGGTCTGGTCGTTTAGTTTTCCATGTCGATGCCATTCTTATGATTACATGGTCTATTATTCTTTCACTATTCATTTTTTGACCTATGAAGGAGTGAAAAATATTTTATAGATGTGCAATGTAGGTATTACCACCACATATATGTAACACCGCTTGGATATTTTTTTAGATACTTACATGCAATAGAAGAAACATTTGCTACAACAAATGATAGGTCCAATAATTTCTTGTAATAATTATCTTCCACAAATTCTAATAGTGTGGTCAATATAACAGGTAATTCACTTTCCTCCATTCCATGCCAGATGGTTTCTAAGGGTACACAACAAATGCCCACAGGACATTTCCTTTCTAAAAGGCACTTTATAGAATGAATCGTCAAGGACTGTATTTCTTCATCTTTAGATGTAAATAGCAAAAACCCTAAAAGGAACCGAATGGTAATTAATACACAGTTAATCTTTATACTACACTATTGTACTGCATACCTAGAAGATTAAATAACTCCTGTATATCTCGAGAGCAAGAGAGAACTTCTGAAGATCGAACCATCATAGGTGGAGTGGCACAAGCTGCAAGGAGGTATTCTAAAGGTTGTTGAAATTTTGGAACAGCATGAAACCTCTCGAATAAGATTTCTATTAATCGTATTACATACGGTAAGTCTCTCACCCACTTTAGTTTGCGTTAAGAAATTGTACTTAATATAGTCTATTAAGGTAATCATCTATTGATTTGATTTTTAAATTTTATGAAATTAATTTAAAAAAAAATAAATGTTATATGAAAGAGGATACAAAGGCATAGGTGCATGTCCGTAGAAAATCATACAATAGACCCAAATGTCTGTCTGCTTGATCGCTTGACATTGGATTGTCCATAAGTTCTACCAACTTGCGTACTAATAAGTAAGGACTTTGTTCTCGGCATTGTCTTTGAATATTTTCTAAGGCAGGTCTAAATGAGCAATCATAATCTCCCTTCGCCATGATTTTTTGACAGGTTTTCAAACGTTCTACAGAAATTTGTTTGTAATATTAACAGGCTTGATATTATTTAAATTAACATGTTTCAGCGACGGTTGCAAGTATAGTATACAATTATTGGAAAAGTATTTAATCGTTTAATGCTACTGAAGAATAAATTCACCGAAACAAAATATATAGTATAATAACAACACATAAACCCTTAGACCGGTTTATTTTAAAAATTGTTTTGTATCACTACATATATGTGGTATCACTAAAACATTAAATACATATTATCTGATCAAAAATGAAGAGGAATCATATAGAACCTGTAAAAGTAAGTGCTGCCTGTCTCCCAGAAGGTGCAAGACTCCAAAAAATCCTTTTAAACGATACGGAGGGCCACATAGGCTCACTGACAAAACCTAACGGAGGGATTACTGAAACCAGAGAAGAAACGCTTGAGCTCTTGCTCAACACGTACTTCCCTGAGTCTACAACTGAAATGGGCGAAGAGACTTATGTAAACTTGGAGGGTGAACTCACTATGAGGACCTCCAGGGAAGAATGGAATCTTGCCTCGACGTTAATTAACCAGACAAAAGCCAGGTGGGCGATAAACAAGTTCCACCCGTTTAAATCTGCAGGGAAGGACGGTATATTCCCAGCACTATTACAAAAAGGACTAGACCTGCTAGCCTCACCGATTTGCACTGTGTTTAGGGCTTCAATAGCACTAACATACGTGTCCGGGAGCTGGAGGGAAGTCAAAGTGGTATTTATACCAAAACAGGGTCGCAGCTCTTACGCCCTGCCTAAAGCATTCAGACCTATTAGTCTGACTTCGTTCCTCCTCAAAGCGTTGGAGAGAATCATTGATAGGCACATAAGGGAAGAAGTCCTCAGTAACTACCCGCTGAGCCACTTTCAGTTTGCCTATCAAGCTGGAAAATCGTGTGAAAATGCAATTAGAGAGGTAGTCAAAACCGTGGAAAATACACTGAGAACTCAGAAAGTAGCACTGGGAATCTTTATGGACATTTGGCAATACCTCGCTGCAGTCCATCGAGAAAGCCGTGTTGGACAGGGGAATCCATCCTGTGCTGTGCAAGTGGATGACCAACATGCTCAAACACAGACATATCTCGGCCACTCTGGAAGGACAAACGGTGACAGTAAGGGCCGCGAAGGGATGCCCACAGGGGGGTGTATTATCACCCCTGCTCTGGTGTCTTTTGGTGGACCGACTGATGCACAGGTTGGAAGAAACCGGCTTTAGGACCGTCGGTTATGCAGATGACATAACCATCCTTGTCTCTGGCAAGTTTGGTGGGGTGCTATCCGATAGGATGCAAGCTGTCGTCAGAATAGTGGAGAACTGGTGTACAAGGGAGGGTCTAACCGTCAACCCGGCAAAAACCTTCCTCATAGCATTCACCAGGAAAACTAAGCCGCATGGCAAGAAAGAAATAGAACTGTTTGGAGTTCCTCTCGATGTGATAGAGGAGGTGAAATATCTGGGCGTAACACTTGACACCAGACTCACCTTCAAAGCACATGTGGAAAAGGCCACAAACAAAGCTACCAGGGCTCTATGGACCTGTAGAAGAATGTTTGGAAAGAAATGAGGCCTAAATCCCAGGGTAACAAACTGGATGTACAATAGTGTGGTCACACCAATCATACTATATGCAAGCCTCGTGTGGTGGCCTCGCACCACCAAAAGAGATTGCAGATCAAAACTAGAAAAGGTTCAAAGACTAGCTTGTCTAGGCATAACAGGGGCGATGATAACAACGCCGACTGCAGCCATGGAGGTGCTCCTGGATGTCCCGTCATTGCACATAATGGTGAAGGCGAGGGCACTGTGGGCAGCCTACAGGTTGAAAACAAACCGAACAGAAGGGAACGACAGGAGGGACCATGCGGCCATCCTGGAAAACATAGACTGTCCGATCCTGTCGATGACACCTGACAAAATAATCAAGACGTACACCATTGACAAATCCTATGGGGATATCTTTCCAACTAGGGAGTCATGGGAACGCAAGGAGATTAGACTCAAGGGGCATATCTTCTACGCAGATGGGTCAAAATACCCTGAAGGAACAGGGGCAGGAATATACGGAGCGGGCGGGCTCAGACAGGGCATTGCCATAGGACTTCGCAGAACCGCGACCATTTTTCAAGCTGAGATCTTCAGCATAACCACCTGCGCACATTTGCTATTGGGGAGGTGCTATGCCAATAGACGTATCACCATAGTAACTGACACCCAGGCTGCACTCAACGCGCTCTCGGCCTGCGAAACCAACTCTGGCCTGGTCTTGGACTGTGTTGGGGAACTGAACGCACTGGGTGTATGCAACATTGTGAAACTGATTTGGGCCCTGGCCCATACAGGCTTTAAAGGTAACGAGGAGGCAGACCGACTTGCAAAACAAGGCAACCACATGGCATTTATATGTCGGGTGATTTTTAACATTTGAATTATATAAAATGACACTTTGCCTGCAATTCGCCATCTCTTAGATCAACAAAAGAGACTGCGTTTTTTATAATTCACTCTTAAAATTACGTGTTATGTTTTTGGTGTTCACACAGTTTTAGTTTCGCCTTTGTAAAGTAAAGATTACAAATGAAGAAAATGCAAACTGTACAAGAAATGTGTTCACCAATTGATAAGAAGTTACTCGTTAATTTAGAAAATAGACTGTATTTTATTCAACGTAATTATACTAAACAAACAAAAATTGTCGATTTAAAAAAAATTATTAATTAATCTATTTTTCTTATTATACATACATAATCTGTGTATGAATGAATATAATATTGTACTTTATTCATAATGCAGTTGCTTATTTCTAACTTTTTCACACTAACCCGCTGTTATCATTTTCCCACAACAATGGTTTTTTTTATATGGTCCCTACAAAAATAATGAATCGAGGTTTCACCGTATTAATATTATAATATTAATTAACAGCAAATTTTTGTTTTAGGGGCCGGCAAACGACGAACCTCATTGAAGAGTAAGTACTTATAAATTTGAAATCAAGGAATAATAAACTAAATATGTGATGTAATTCCACAGAGAAAGATTTCAAGGAGAACAGAAGAACGATTCTGACGATGATGTTCCGATTATCCCTGATATAGAGGAATTACAAGATGAAATCTACAATTTACAAGAAATTCAAGCCCCTTCGTATGTAAAATTTCTATTATATTTCTCTTAAATGATACAGAACTTAATTATTTCTAATAAAATAATTTTTTTTCAGTGTTTCCGTAAATAAATCTACTTATAAGGAATTGGACTCTGAATTATTACATATGCATAAAAATCAATCCACTTTTGGGAAATTTACTGATATAAACCTGAGCTATTTGACTAACAAATTACAAATTGAAAAAGATGTACAAGATCCAGATGTAGTCTGGACTATGGATATGTTATCTGGAAAAGTTTTGGAACTGAATTCTTCAACATAAACCGTTCGTACATTTACTTTACTTAGTTATAAGTCATTTTGTGTTGGACAATAAGAACCTATATTACATAAATTAATTTTTGCAAAAAACAATTAAAAAAAAATCTAATATTTACAAAAACCAATATTCACAAAAGCTACTATTTACATAACAAATTTTGTTATAACAAATAATTAAGGATCTCGACAATAAATAACTCTGTACCTCAGAGGTAAAATCTCGTATCTGCTATAGAAATGATTTCCAAGTACTATATCTTACCTCTGAGGTACATAATAATTGTTTAGCAATGCATAAAGAGTTTTTGCTTTTTTTTTTGTAATATAAGGTTTTCATGTCTAATTCAATAGTTGTGAATATGAAAATAATAAGTGTACTTATTTGCGGTTTTGTATGCACTTTTAAAATTTATACATTTACATTTAGTCTGTAAGATTATATTCATAAGGGTAATTTAAATTACAACAGAAATTACAGGAGCATATGCAAAATAATTTGTCAGAAATTTCGTTAATATGCAGCAGAAATGCAAAATATTTTCACGTTTACTTTTTTTGGATAAAGTACCGTAAAATCTCGAGTATAATACAAACTTTTTTCTCATATTTCTTAATGAAAATCTAGGGTACGTATTATACACGAGTGCTTTATATGTGAGTGTGTATTATATTGAGATTTTACGGTAGATAAACTTTAGGTTCTTTCCAACAGGGCAATTTGTATGGATCAATGTATAGAACATGTACTAATTTGAAGTCGATTTCTACGCATGACAGTACAGTGGACAGTTTAATAATCAGATTTGTGTTGGAACGTTTTCTGCACTACAAATTGTATTAATTCTGAATTCGTGAAACTTCGTACGCAATCGTAAATCACGCAAATTCTTCCCCATAATTAAACTGCGCATGACAGTACAACTGGTACCCGGTCAGAATCGTGTACTGTTTTGGCGATACGAAAACCAGTTCTTGAATGATACATTGGTCTGTTGGAAAGACAAATATATCGTACAGTGTACTGTACAAATCGGTGATGGAAAGGTCATTTTGTAACGCACATGCTCTGATCGGTTCATGTACGGTACATAGAACCTGTTGGAAAGAACCTTTTATCTACTTTTACCGATAAAGTAAATGATATTTTAATACAAAAGAACATGTTTGTAGGGGTGGCAAAATGAGTCGTTTTTTTACTCAATGAACGTAATGGTTGGAAATATATATAATATGGTGTAAAATTTGCCATTTATTAATTCGTACATGATATTCTTTTCTACGTCAAACAGACAATTGTCAATTGTTAGTCTGCTGACCAGACACTTGTACTAATATAAGTAGTTTGAGGTTTACTCTAATTATTCCTATAACTACTTTAGTAGATTAGTTATTTACTAGATCTACTGAGGTATTACAGAAAATGGCAACTTTCTGTTGAAGAAAATGCCACAAATCAAAATCATTAAAATTGCACTTGCAAATTACGTTTCCTACTTGAGGTTTCATACATTTTGAAATCCTTAAATATAATCTTTAATACGGTGAAATTGCAGATATTGATTTAATTTCGTTGATATGACCTGTTTAGTCAAGCACGCTATACGAATGATCGTTTAAAATTATATCATAGACAAAAAAATATATGGCTAGACTCGCTACCTTATTGGAAAAATGCGTAACTTAGAATCGTTTTGAAATGTAGAGGCGTTGCTATGAAATTCGTTGTTAAATGTGATTTTGGCAATGAATTTTACTTTCATCAATGAAAGTTTGCCACAACAAAATGTAGGCGGCACACACGTAAAAATTTAATACCACCATAAACCGCATCCACACATTTGCCTCGTAAGACGAGTCTAGTATACATATATTAGGGCTATTTTTTTTCAAACTTCGATGGGCTTGAAAAAAAAATAGTCCTCGTAGTTGTTAGTCTATGATTATATTTATGTTATTTCTTGATTTTAAACAAATAACCTACTAGTTCGATAAGAAGATGTGGATTGTTATATCATTAAGGGTGCATTGTAGTTATTATACAGTCACTCTAAATTAATATATTTACCAGTAAAATTGCAACCAATTTTTGCATTTAATGCGCTAACTTATGGCTATTTAATATAAAAAAAATTCTTATTAAACCACATTTATCACAAATTCTGTTGCTGGCAACACCATTACGGCAGTATGTGCACTTTAATGGTGACTTATTATTGTTTAATTTTATGCTGTTATCAGACAGTTCACTCTCTGCTTCTACCATCTTCAACAACTAGCAGCTTTTAATTATTAAACAATTATAAATTTTGAAAAACAATTAAAATTAATTCTCTAATCCTTAGACCCCCATAGTTTTTAGTTTTCTTTGATAAAATGCTAATATGGGATTCCCAAGTGTAAAATGGTAACAATTTCTCCTTAACCTGACAGTCGCTAGGTTAAAAATCCCACTGTTGGTCGCACGTGAGATTTGCTCTCACGAACAAAATTTTAATGAAACGCTGTTCTGGCAAATGTGTTACTAAATTATGTTTTGTTGTACGACTCATAGTAATGGGAAAGTGCTTCAACCACTTTGTCACTTTATTTTTACCAATGTAAATTGGCCTATTTCGGAAGAAACTATCGTCCGTGTTGTTATCGATTAAATCATCACTTTTGCCTTCATTGTCCTCCATTTCTTCACTGCTTTGATCTGTGTCAGTATTGTGGAGACTGTGCTCGCTTTCTGCGTCACTCTCTGCTTGATCACATCTCCCTATGTCATCTTCAAGAGGCTGAAGAGTATCATTTGGATCTGAAACAATTTTTTTCCTTAGTCTTTAGATCAATAATAAATCTTCGAGCACGAATTGGTACTCAAATTGTTGTCATTTATTTTTTGATTTTTAAAATTTCTTAGTCTAAAACAAATTAAACAGACAGACTAAGAGAGATACTTACAAACCATTTTCGTTATAGTATCAGTTTTACTGATTTTCGTAAGAAAGTAAAAAAAAACTTTGGTTTTGAACTCATTTTCTAGTTGATTATCATCTTGTTTAATTTGTTAGAGAGGACGTTTTGATTTGGGACTTCATTTCTAGTGTCTTATCTAGTAGACGATTAGCACTTAGAAAGTATTATGTGTGATATTTTTCAACCACATGTAAACTCGTACTTTCTCAAGTTTTGGTCATATTTTTTTATGACCTAACGCATCAACAATATAATTATGCTAAACCGATTATTTAAAATATAATTATCCTCGGAATAGTTATCAACAATAATACTTTATTTTAATCATCAACATATTACATGATTTCCTTCAAAATATTTTATCTAACCATCGTCTAGTAGAGTAATTTTTTGGAATTCAGTTTGCTGCTTGAGTCTCTTCAGGTTCAAATACATATTTTCTTTCGTTGCAAATTGTTTTATTAAGTTTGAATTAACGGTTTTGATTTTTCTTGATTTACATTTTTGTCTGCAAGCTTCTTGAGCTTCTTTGTACAGCTTGCCTCGTGGTTATTGGCATAGTCTTTAATTCTTTTTTTGCGCTTATCTTCGACACCCGATTACCAAATTCCACAAAAATAAAATAATTTTTTCTATGGCTTGTAGAGAATCCTATTATCATCGGAGTACTTAATTTTAAATGCTTTTAGGTAAAATTTACATTACTTAATAATAATAATAATTCTTTTGATTGGGTTTTCTAATTAACAGTATGAAACTGTCCCAATTTCATTAAATGAAATCAATTTCTTTGCTACATTTCTTACAGCATTATTTATAATATTTCTTGAAAGTATAAATATTAACTACTATTGGTCCAGGAAATAAAACGGTAATTATACAGGAGTATAATTCTCGTGAATTATTTTGTAATCTATAAGAGAGTCCCAAAGTAGAAAGGAGTAGTTTTCAAAACTTTCTCTTTTATACTTACCACTATGTTCCATTTAATTTACTAAGCAATCTTATGTCTTTCATCCTTGGGCACCAATAGTATTCAGTTTTTTTAATAGCACATTAATGTGGGCCGTTTATTCCGATAAAGAAGTCAATTTCAATATTACCAGGAATATTGCCTCTGGAATATTTTGGATCAAATAGCCTATCGACATATTTGAATTACTGCGTTGTTTCTTGAATGGAATGATTTTAGAAGTAATACGTAATACACTCTTTGGTGTACATTTAATTATCATTTCATAATATAACCCTGAAGGTATTTATTTAGAAAAGAATCGTAGAATATTATACAACAAAAGATATAGCGAAAAGTGTTTTGGTCGTTAATATTTTGTCTTCGGATGTTGCCTCATCCTTTGCATATAACGATTTTGAGATGAGCTCCCATGTCAAATATTTCCCTCAAAGTTAGCTGCCGTATCTCCAAAATGGGTTTAGAACCGTTTTGTAAATCAAATACTTTGAATAGAGTATAATTTGGAAGTTCTGATTAACCAATATATACTGTAATTTTTCGAGAATTCTGGTTTTAAAGGTGCCTGTAACCATATTAATGATTTTACTAAAATTACCGGAATTGTATTGATCTTAATCAATCGTCAATCAATCTTGATCATCAAAATCCGGTGGACAATAATTTTTTTGTAAGTAATATACGTCAAAGATCCATTACATGTTGCTATCGATATCTTCTTCATCACAACATTCTTCTGAAGCTATAATTTTACTTGATATTTGTAATAAATATGTCAGCATTTGCTGAAGTTAATATGTGTAACATTTATTTATAATCTTTTGGGTATTAAGCTCATTATTAAAAGTTAAATTATTATATGTAATTGTCTCAACATATTTATTATTAAGTTCTTCAGGGGTACCTTGTAAAATGAAATAAAATTCTCACATAAAAAAAATTATTTTTAATATTAAAGATAATAAAAGTTATTTAGCATTTTAAATAATTTTGATACAAATTATATTGACTTTCTTTTTATTTCTCTGGAAAATGGCTTTTGTATTTTAAACACTTTGCTTGTTGCAAGTCAATGATTACAGTCTAAATGGCAATTGCAGGAATTCCAAGGTTGGCTTCCACCATCTGCTAGGAGTTGGACCATGTCACCTATGTTTTCCCTCTTTCCAGGAACTACTTTTATTCGCCACAGGCGTCTCACCGCATCAATTCCCAGTCTAAGCCTTATTGAAGCTCCAAGGTGGTTGATTGTTAATGTGGACAGGGCAGTGGCGGTGCTTTTGGCAACGGAGTAGAAGTCATCTTGTGGATTCTTTCCCTGAGGTCTGATTGCAGAGGTTTCTATTCCAAATTGTGAGACAAACCTACCATCCATGTACCAAGAGGTATATTCACCCAGCCCTTCGTGGAAGAAGAAAGTTTTGGAATTGCTCAGATTAATCCCTACCATCTCTAGGTTTCTTCTGTTTCTAGCTATGCTCTCCTGCATTGTGGCTATGGTGTCTCCCATGTATAACGTCATCGAGTCATCACTTGACCTGAGAGTCATTACTTTCATTTTGGCTTGATCCATTCGATGATTTGATGCAATCAACCCTGCTGTCGTCGAGCCAGCATTCAACATCCCCATAAGCATGCCTGGGCTTGCACTGAGAAATTTCCCGTCAGGTGATATTAAAGATAGAGCTTTAGAGAACCATTCTTTGGTGGAAGTATTCATCTTTTTTATGTCAGAGGAGGACCATTGTAACCACCTATATTCTGTTTTATTGTATATCTTCAGGCCTTCTCCCAATTGAATCTCCTTCATCGCCATCAAAAAGTTCCCAGCTGTTGCCAATGATGAAAATAAGGTGCCATAATCAGATGGGGGACTGAGCATTAGCCGATTTCTAGCTGAAGGGTCAAACAGTATTTTGTGAATTAAAGCGAATAGAGCTGGGGACAAACATTCGTTCCATTTTGTGGCATCTTCGGTACCCTGACATCGGTGTAACGCAGGTCCTGTTGTTAGCCCCGCATTCGACATGTTGTTAGAAATCTTGGCCTTCTTTTCGTCTCCTCCCATTGAGATGGTTGCCCCTTCGATATGTGTTGCCAGCTCTAAGTGGAAATCCTCGATAATGTACAGGAACATCCTTAGGATCATGTTGGCAGAGGCTATCGCTCGTCTGTCCTTCTTCCCTCTTTCTTTGTGCTTGAGGTATGATGCAAATTTTGTTGACAGTTGTATTAGGATTTTGTTGGTGTCTTCTGGGCTTCTTGTGGTTTCCCACACTATTTCTGAATGTTTTACTTCTATGGTGTTGTGCTGCTTTGCAACCCTTGAATATGTCTTCCTTCTTTTTATGCTTTCTTTAACTGTCATGTACTTGATGCTTTCTTTGTCGAAAAGAGAGAAAAAAGACTGTATCCAATCGAGGCAGCTTATGCATTGGTTCCCAGCATTGCTGGTAAGAAAGTCGTACATCCTCTTATATGCTACTGCCGCTGTAACGCTTTGATTAGTGAAAGGACAGAAAGTCTGCCTTCCCTTGGTGAGCACATCCGCATTAGTGTGCATGGCTTTCTTTATAATCCGGTCTGCGCAAGAGTCTACATAGGAGACATTTTTCTTCAAGAATGCTTCCACCATTAATCTCACTTCAGATGGGATAAAGTTTCCATGTATCTCCCCGAATGGAAAGTCGCCATCTTCCTTGCTCCAATGTAGCTCCTGAACTTCCTTATTGAAGAAAGTTGATGTAGGCTTTCCTGGCTTTAGATTGAACTCGTGTGCACGCAATATCGTTTCAGCCACCTTTGGGGTTTGGGTTCCATATCCTAATGGAGGTGTTCCTGTGTACATATAAAGAGAACTGATGGTGCTGAGATGGTTGGTTCCTTCTTTGCATATTTTGGAGTCATTGCAGCGGACATTTTTCATGATTGTGCCTTTTCTCTTTTTTCCCGTTGATGTGATTAACAGAGAATTAGTTAGAGGAGGAAAGTAGTCAATTATTGGTTTGAACATTTTGCAGTTTATGTGGAAAGAGTTCGTTATTACCCGCCACATTTTTTGCGCCCCACGTTGGGCGCCAAAAATGTGGCGTGAAAATAAAATATAATTAATTAATTACCAATCGATTTCTTCTAAATTGACAAATATATATATTACTTGTTAAAAATGTTTAATAAACCACGGCTTGCCTTCGACTAACTCGCCGTGAGGTCGGGGTCTTACAAATGATAATCAAAATTGGGCGCCACACACTTCAATTAAAGCCATTCGGTCTATTAAAGGTGATGTTGGTAAGTGTGAACCAGGTTAATAATGATATAACAAGAGTAATATAAATAATATGTAAAAATATATTGAATTAATAA
>JAWQRP010001444.1:0-19166 GCA_033557875.1 Quadriops clusia | reverse complement strand
GCTGAAATTTACGAATTTGCTAGGTCGTATAAAAACGGCCGTCACATGAAGGGCATTAACGATATCATTGCGATGTTTACGTTTTTACAAGCAAAAACTATAATTAAAACATGTACAAAATTTCAAAACGATCAAAAATTGTATTCCTTAAATTTTGAGAAATTTTAACCAAAAATTTTCTTTCTCGTTTCTCACATAAAAAATTAGCGTTCCTTTTAAAATAGAAACTTTTAACTTACAGAATCAAAAAGTAGAGAGATTTTCCTTGAAAATGATATGTAAAGAATTTTCGTAAGATCATTTTTATCGGAGTTACACAGTTTTGAAAATGCTCGAAATATTTGCTCGCTCGTAGGTGTTCCTTTAATTTTGGACGCCAGTTTATCTAGGGCTTTAAATAAGACAGTTAAAGGAGTGAAGACGTACCAAATATCTAGAGCTTTAAACCCGCTTAACATGTACCACAATCGCGACTATATTGAGTTATCTATTTGTTTATCCGAATTTCTGATTATCCGGATCAGGTCTGATAAGCATCAAATCGGATAAATAGAGTTCCAATGTATTAATATAATATTACAAAAAAGTAAGTTTCTTTAACACATTATTTATTTCTATTTTTTCATATTAGTCCGCAATGATCGTTATTCCGGGATAATCGTTTTTTCTAACCGGTCCCTGCGAAAACGATAAATCGAGGTTTCACTGTATACCTAATCCTTTAGTTTTGGGTCATATTCAGTTTATACACCGCAATACATGCCAATCCTGCAGTTTTCAAGTATATTCCGCGCTTGCACAAAGCAATTTACCTCGCTGACCATAACAAACACACTCATAAATTTTATGCAAACGCAGCGCAAGTGTAACTGGATATTAATCGCGAATTCGCGGCTCTCGTTTCCCGAGGTAAGCACGATCGAATTCTGTTGTGTGTGCAAGTAATATTCGCGATATTTAGTGCTCAACCGCAAGATCTGCCGGCGTAACGTTCGTGCAAGGTCAGGTTTTCAGAAGAAACCCGACGATAAGTCCAGGCCAAGCGTAAGCATAAATATCGCAGTTCCTGTGCTCTAAACATATTTACCGCGATATTGCATTCGCGCATAAAAAGCGGATAAATCAAGTTTAAGGCTTGCTGATGCTGCAATGAGCGCTACTTGAGTAATGCGGGCTCAGGAACTGAACGCTATTACTGGATCGAGAATTATTTTTCGTTTTATGCCAACAACTTGGCTTGTGCATCTGCTTGTGCATTTGCCTTGTTGGTATGTATTTTTGTATAAGTCGCGGAGTATCGAATTTGATTACGCTAGAAAATTGTGCATGAGGAAGAGGCATACAATCAAGAGGCATGTCATAAAGAGGAATACAATAAAGACGCACACGATAAAGAACCATATAATAAAGAAGCTTACAATAAAGAAGCTTACAATAAAGAAGCTTACAATGAAGAAGCATACAATAAAGAAGCATACAATAAAGAAGCATATAATAAAGAAGCATATAATAAAGAAGCATATAATAAAGAAGCATATAATAAAGAAGCATATAATAAAGAGGTATACAATAAAGAAGCATATAATTAAAAGGTACAAAATAAAGACGCATAGAATAAAGAGGCATATAATAGTAATAAAAAGAGCTATTTTAAAGAAACATATTGTAAAAGACATTTTATAAAGGGGTAGTAAAGACATATATAATAAAGAGGCATTCAATAAATAAAATCGTGATAAAATAGGAAATTCATAAAATAGATTTAAAATACGAGTATGAACGATAAAATAGATATGGTAAAATATTAGCCTCATCATAAACGAGGTAGGCGATAAAAAGGGAAATACACCAGATATGCCTACGTAAGGTAGTAAAGGAAAATTAAAACAATCGTTGGCATTTTTTCGTCCAACAAGAGCGTTGAACGTAGGCTGCAACTAATTTCCATTTTGAGTACGGCTTGGTGCAAGCCAACAAACGAGGCTGCATTTAATTTATTCCATTCTCGTTTATGGAAGTAACGACTCATGCTCCATTAATCTTACTAGTGGGCAAACCGGTTCATGTCGGATAATGCATAACACCAGTGCTTATTTCTTATCGATTTACGACTATAAATACAGTCTGGCCTGGCTGTTGTCGCTGCTGTTGGCTAGCTGGGAGTTTGAGCGCTTTTCCTATTGTAATAAATCGCTGCATAGGTGCATCGAGCCGACCCAACCCAATTTTGCGAAATTCAACCTTTAGTAAGTACCTTTAATAAAATTCTTTGGTAAGGTACAAAATCAGGATTGTACAAAATCAGGATTGTACAAAATCAGACTTCTACAAAATCAGGCCTGTACAAAACAATATAGCCTAATTAATAGTTAAAGAATAATTATTATAAGTACAATTGGAGGGTTTCATATATTTTATAAGTACAATAATAGACGACATCGACAAAATGTGTTAAATTCGTAGAGATGATTAATAAGCGATGACGATTAATAAGAGATGACGATTAATAAGAGATGATGAATAATAAAAGGTGATGATTGTACAGTTATGTATTATTGACGTAAACTTATGTGTACATAAAATGCAGCTTGTGGCAGTGACAGGGAACAATCGGAACTGCAGTGAAGTAAAGGTTAAATGAAGGTTGGTCGTGAAGTATGTGTGCTTGCAAACAGAATTATATTCTGAGCAGATGGCGCGACTCAAATTAATGTGCTGCATGATAATGATATAACCTCACTTAAACGGTGAGCAGTTAGCCTTCCCTTGACGGATCCGAATGGTTATTATGACGGTGATTGCTCCTATAATTTGCTTCTATTATTTTATTAATTCTGCAGGCTGGGAATCAATCGCGAGTTCACTTACGTCACGCGTTCGCAGCTCGCCTCATTAAAAACCTCATTACATTTCACTTTATCATTAGCATGTTTCTTTGGCTAACTATCTGTACGTGTTCTGGAAATTCCGGTTTTTATTGTTGATATTAGTTTCTTATCCCGTAACCGCAGATAAAAATGGTCTGGTTAGACTTGTTAAATGAAACGAGTTTTTACGGACCTGTAAAAAGTATTGAAACATTGAACTTTTCCTCTGTGAGCATTATAATAATGGTGATGATAATAGCGCGATGAAACATTCATCTACAGTTTGTTGTTCGAGTTGTGGCCGTGAAGGTCGCGTAGAGGTTAAGGAGTCAAGAGGTGATGTATTTTTTATGTATATTTTTGTGTGTGCTTTAATGTAGATTTTGATATATTATTTTTGATGTATTATTTTTGATGTATTATTTTTGACGTATTATTTTTGATGTGTTATTTTTGATGTGTGATGACGTTTAGTACGTTTTGATTTATGTTTGATGTATATTTTAATGTATGTTTGATGAACATTTTCATTTAAATTTGATGTATGTCTTGATTAGATGCGCGTACTAGTTACTTAAGTATGTATTAGGTACTTATCTGTTTATTTTAAAAAGGATATTGAGTTGGTCTTTTGTACTTTGCAGGCACAAATATGGATAAACAAGAAACAAATAAGACATAGATTAATTATCGGCGAGGAAATTGAATCGATTCTGATGCGTGTAATGGTTTCGTAATTACACGCAGAAGATATTTGCACCGCATAACATCGGAACGCTGTGAAGGTCACGCTAAGGTCAGATAATCTAAGAGGCATAGACCTCTCGTAAAGCCAATCGATTAACTTGGGACGTTAAGGCAAGGTGCAATCTCGTTGGAATAACAGTTGTAATAAAAGAAGCAATTATGAATTTATGTGGGGGATTGTAAAGGTGGAAAACGCGAGGCGACGGATTGATTAAAGCACAATGCGTTAAACCCGAATGTGGATGGGTATTGCCGTTCCATTCTTCGCCGAGGGCTTTGTGCAGCATTGGCTTTATGTAAATCTGAATCTAAAAATACTAAATCATCAAATATTTCATTTGACCCTTGAACGTAAACATAATTTATTGCGGAGGGGTGGAGTCGGGTTGAGCCGCCAGCCGGCGATACACACTTGTATAAATGGATCGACGCCCGACGTAGGGGGTTGTTTATAGCCATAGCGCAGAGAACTGTTCAAGTCATGGCATCGCAGTATGGCTCTAGGATGTTCTATGGATGCTGAATGTTATATGCCTATAGAATCTTGCATGGTTTTAGAATGTTCTATGGTTGTAGAATGTTATATGGCTGTAGAATGTTATATGGCTGTAGAATGTTATATGGTTGTAGAATGTTATATAGGTGTAGAATGTTATATGGCTGTAGAATGTTATATAGGTGTAGAATGTTATATGGCTGTAGAATGATATATAGGTGTAGAATGTTATATGGCTGTAGAATGTTATATGGGTGTAGAATGTTATATAGACGTAGAATGTTATATAGGTGTAGAATGTTATATGGCTGTAGAATGATATATAGGTGTAGAATGTTATATGGGTGTAGAATGTTATATGGGTGTAGAATGTTATATGGACGTAGAATGATATATGGATGTAGAATGTTAGATATACAGTTGAAGTATGTACTATTTTCAACATACAATATGTATCTATGTAGAAGTTGTTCCCTAGAGTTCGAAGGACGAGACGATAATACCTCTGCTCTGGCGAAATGGAGGAGAAGAGGATGGGACGTCGGCAGCGAAGTGCAGCAAGGTGTGACAAAACAATTGTGTAGTGTTCCGTTTGAACGGATCCCGTTGTCAATAATAAAGTCTGCACGAACTATACAGAAAGTCCAATGTTCCAAGTTATAATTAATTACATTCCCGTCTGCCGCAAGTTTCGTCCAGCGCCCCCGGCCGCAGCCCGCTCGAAATGTAATTACCGGCTCCCTCGGCCGCCCCCCGCGCGCCCTGCGCCCCCTGGCGACCATTATATGGATCAGATAACCGAGGCAATCGAAGACTTCATTCCGGAGGCATAAAAAATGCACGCCCATTAAAATTGATTTTCCCGGGCGGATTGGGCAGTTTGTCTCTTCTGGCTGGACCTTTCTGGGGATTTAACGTGCTTTTCACGAGCGCTGCCATTTCAAGGTTGCGCCGAGTCCGGTTTCAGCGAAAAAACTCGCTCGAACTTGTGCAATCCGTTCGCGAAATGGCCGCCGCCGGCCGGTTTGCGTGGACGGAAACTGCTCGGAGGCGAGCTGCTTGCCAATCGCTTTTCGCTAGTGAACGAAATGGGCACAATAATTAGAACTAATGAAATAATAAGAACAACAATAATAATAATAATAATAATGATAAGAATAATAATAATGATAAGAATAATAATAATGATAAGAATAATAATAATGATAAGAGTAACAATAATAATAATGATAAGAATAATAATAATAATAATAATGATAAGAATAAGAATAATAATAATGAAAACTTAATAACTTAAAAAATTAACAAAACCGATTAAAGCAACGAAAGGAATGAAGTGGCAAAACAAATAGAATAACAAAACAACTAAAGCAATAATCCGAACAGATTTAACAGGACAGGCAAAATGTATAAAAAAGATGAAACGAACGAAACAAATGCGACGAAGGAAACAAATAAGACGAACAAATGTACCTGCTAAATAAAACAAACTAAATCTTCTAAACAAATAAGTTAAACAAACAAATGTAACAAAACGTACCAATCGAGTAAAAGGAGTGTAAAACGAGTAAAATGAAAGGAAACGAGTAAAAGAAGCAGAACGAGTAAATTGAAGGAAAACGAGTAAAATGAAGGTAAATGAGTAAAATGAAGGAACACGAGTAAAATGAAGGTAAATGAGTAAAATGAAGGAACACGAGTAAAATGAAGGAAAACGAGTAAAATGAAGGTAAATGAGTAAAATGAAGGAAAATGAGTAAAATGAAGGAAAACGAGTAAAATGAAGGTAAATGAGTAAAATGAAGGAAAACGAGTAAAATGAAGGTAAACGAGTAAAATGAAGGAAAACGAGTAAAATGAAGGTAAACGAGTAAAATGAAGGAAAACGAGTAAAACCAAAAAAAACAAGTAAAATCAGAGAAAACGGATAAAATAAAAAAGAAAACAAACAAAATCAAGGAAAACAAACAAAATCAAGGACAACAAGCAAAACAATTAAAGCGACAAAATGAGTAAAACGGGCGATACGGTGCAATTACAGATGGGGGATGCTTGCAAAAATTTGAACGCACAGGAAATGAATTTAATGCGTTCTGTCCGATTGCCCCAGGTTGCTGAAATATGAGAAACAGAGAAAAGGGGAAGAGAGAGAGAAAGAGAAAGGGAGTTGGATATGTCTCTACTGGAGGAAAGAGAGAGAGAGAGAGCGAGAGGAGAGAGACCGCGAGAAAAATTTTGTCTATGAGGATGCAGCCAAATCTATAATAGGCAATTTGTGGATGTATGGGGAAATGCTGGTGGCATCAAGATGGCTAAATTTAGAAAGGATCATTTCGGGCACATTGTAGGATATGATCGTTCGTAACAATGTAGCTATAAGGCGGTTTATTCAGCCAGCGTGGAATACCCACGGAGCAGCCATTTTATAATCGCAAACGGAAGTTTATGAAGGACTTAAAATTGCGAAGCCATTGCGGCAACGGCGCCAGGGGGAATACTTACAAAGTAGCCGCAGGTCCTTGGGTAAAGTCCACAGAGAGGAAAGTGCACCTATTATAATCCATAAACACTAATACCTAGGATGTATGTACTACCTACGTATTGCACAAGTTTTTATCGGTGGTAATAAAACGAAGTTTTCGGCGGTCCGCCACTCACACTCACAAACACCTATAAATAAACGGAATTCCGATGACGGACGCTGTTGTCCGAAATTATCCTTGGAGGAGGTTTTGTATTATTTACATGTAAACCAGGCGCGGAACAAAGAGCACCACTGTAAAGAAGCAGCTCGTCGGTAGGTTTATGCAGCGCAACGTAGCGTCTGGGCGGAGAGCAGAGTGCGGCTGGGCAGGGCCGGCACGACAGTGGAGGCACGGGGAGCAGTCGGGGCGCAGCCGCTCACTACTTCGCCGATTCCGACATCTGCTCTTCTCTTCGCGGAACTCCACCGACACGACACCGACCGGCATCCGCACGGCTCCCAGCTCGCCCTACACTTACCAGCCAGTATGCACCCAACTTACTTTCATCGCTTATTCAACCCCCAAACTCGGGACTACATCTAAATACAATAAACGCGCCCTCGGTGGAACTCTCCCGGAGCGGGAAATCGCAAAAGTCCGGCCGCCGCTCACTCCTATTGATTTTAGGGCCGCCGGAGAATCGGCATCGGCCAAACACACATTGCTCGTCGACGTTTCGCCTCTACATTTTCTCTCATCCTTCTTCTCTCTGTCTCTCTCTCTCTCTCTTAGTCACCCTTTCTCTCTTTCGCTCCTTCTCTCTCTATCTCTCTCTCTCTCTTAGTCACCCTTTTTTTCTTTCTCTCTTTCGCTCCCTCTCTCTCTCTCTGTCTCTCTCTCTCTCTTTCTCTCTCTCGCCCATCCTCTATCACCCTTGCTCTTTCATCTCTCTTACCCATTCTGTCTTTCTCACTGTTTTCTGCTATTCCCTCTCTCTCAGAAACGTTTGCTCTTAGTTTCTATTTATCTACCCAGCGCGGTCTTTCTTTTTTCTACCCATATCTCTCTCTCTCGGTTGTTCATATTTTGTCTCCTTATATATATCTCTCTCTCGCTCAGTCTTTCTTCTGTGTGTATCTTGTCCATAAGTTTCTGCCCTCTTTCTCCCGAGCAAACACTCGAAGGCGGCATATCCGCAGCAGCATTCTTAACAATCTTTCAGCTTTTATAAAATTGTCTTATTGGGGGAAAAGGTCGCAGCTCTCATATATATACGAAGTTGCGACGCCCCGGTGTTTACGGCCTCCCATAAATTTCCATGAGATCCTTTACGCGGTGACGATACACTTTAGGGTTATTTACCTGCCTGTACGATTCATTGCGGCTCGGCTGGCTGTTTGATTCAACGGGGAAGTTGCATAAATTTTCATTCGAAAATGTTGATGTATTATTATGACAAGTATAAAAATAAAGTAGCTATACTGTATGAAACGATTTTATTTAACAGAAAACTAGGTAGTCGAAATTAGTTATCGTAAATTTAATACGCATTTCTGTGCAGGTATAATTAAGTCCTAGAGAGTATTGAACGCTTTTCTTCAGGAAACAGCTGTTTAATATAATCATTTTGTACAGCCATACATTTTTTGATACTCATCAAGCTATTTATGTAGAAGTTTTGCATTTTAGATCTTAGAATTTTTGGGAGTCAACGAATAAGTGTTTGCTAATCTTTTGTTTTCTTCTGAATCACGCAGATATAGGCAATAATTCATTATTATATACTGGTTTTATGTTAGTACGAACTATGTATACCCACTTGTATAAAATTCGCATAACTATAAGCACTTAATTAATAAACAAAATAAAAATAAAATCAGAAACTGTAAATCTAAACGTGCACAATTGGCGGAGGCGCACGGCGAATACTGAGCAAGTGCACCTATACAAGTAATACCATTGAATATGGAGTATATATACTCTATAATCAATGGTAATACAAATACAAATAATGTAGCCCATACAACATGAGTACCCACATTAGTAACCGCACAATTAATATAAATGTAAATTCTCATATAAAAAAGCATCTATAACTGGAATCATACACAAAAAATAAATTCCAGAATCTCCCGAAAATAATACATAACTCCCAGAAACCGCCGGCGGCGCAGTTTCGCGAAGATCGCCCCATAAATTTTTTATTTCTGTTTGCGCCCGATCCCGCCAGAGAAAGAGCGCAAAGCGGGCAATAAATGTAATCGGATTCCGAGTTTGCGTTTCATCCCTTGTAATTGATTCCTTGTGTATCCTTGAGTATTCGAACTCAGAAATGATGCGGCACTTAGTATTCGGCCCGGGATTGATGTGCGAGGACGCATTCCGCGCGATTCCGGACCTCAGCTTGAGGGGAGGACGCGGCCGCCTATTATTCTCCGGTTTCCATTCACGTCTGCCCTGCAGGGCCGTATAGCAGGCCAGGATGGGTCTGGCCAGTTTGTTTGTACTCCAAATTACCTTTACTATTTCGGGATGCTTTGCAAACATTGGAACTGGACATGATATTTCTCCATTGAACTCTCATTTAAACTCAACATTCAATAAATACACTTATTAAAACCATATGTAACTATTATTATTACATATTTTAAATTATCATTACATTGACAATACTTCATACGTATTAGTATTACTTATACTGCTGTTAATAAAACTGTCATTGTAGCCTTGTATAAATAACCAACTTTATTGCGATGACCTTTCAATATTTGCATTCATAACAACAAGATCACTGAAATATAAAATAATATCAAGTAAGCGTAACTGTGAATGTTGCATGCAATTTATAGAGTACCTATTATTTATTCTAACGTAATGTTACTATTCATTGCATGTCAGGAACGGTGCAGCAGCTGCATCACGGATTACGAGTTTCAAAGGAAAGAAACAAAGGTACAAAAAATAAACGAACCTTTCTTATACTTATTATATACATATTTTAATGATACCACAAGTAATACACGCATAGGTACATACAATGCAACGACATATAATGTGTATACATCGGTGTATACATCGAGTCATATATGACTCCTATAGGACTGACTCTAAAACAATGAATAGAAGTAGAGCTCAGACAAGGTTAGAGCAGACGCTGGGTTAGAGCATTTACCCAATTACGGAGCAATTTAAAAATTCCGGATGTTTGTAAACCTTTGAATCATGTCTGATTGTTATGTAATTAGAGCATCAATCGCAACTTTTTGTTTCCGCTCATTTTGATGCTTCGTTCTTTTTAACGCTTTGTACTTTTAACGCTTCGCATTTTTAAGCTTCGCATTTTTAGCTTCGCATTTTTAACTTCGTATTTTTAAGCTTCACATTTTTAGCTACGTATTTTTAAGCTTCGCATTTTAAGCTTCGCATTTTTACCTTCGCATTTTTACCTTCGCATTTTTAGCTTCGCATTTTTACCTTCGCATTTTTAGCTTTGCATTTTTAAGCTTCGCATTTTTAGCTTCGCATTTTTAGCTTCGTATTTTTAAGCTTCACATTTTTAGCTTCGTATTTTTAAGCTTCGTATTTTTAAGCTTCACATTTTTAGCTTCGTATTTTTAAGCTGCACATTTTTAGCTTCGTATTTTTAAGCTTCGCATTTTATGATTGGTTTTTTCAATAAAAAGGATCCTTGTAGTTTGGTAATATTTTAATATTACACTACCGGTTTCGCATTTTAAGCTTCGCATTTTTACGCTTCGCTTTTTTAACGTTTTGCATTTTTAACCCTTCCCATTTTGAACGCATCACTTTTCATTTCTTTGCGCTTCACCTAATGCGCGTTGTTTACGCGTCTTTATTCCCTTTTTCGGATCAGAGCCCATAATTATATTTCCCCCGAAGCAAGTACTCATCTCTCCTCGTCTCGGTAATAAATTAATTTTGATAAAAACACTTGAGACCGTTCCGACCCATAAGCACGGCGTGTTGTAGCTGAAGTGAAGCCACAAATCTCTTCGTCTGACAACTTGGACAAAGCTCGGATATCCCGGCCGAAAGGGGGGAGGCAGGGGGGCGAGGGGGAAACAGGTAGACCCTGACATGGCAGACGATCTTGTCCCCTATCTAATAACAGCTCGAAGAAGGTGCCATTATAAACTTGAATAATCTACTATTTCTTCAACAGGTGTAACGGTAAGATACTCGTTTAGAGGACAAAGAAAGGTCGTCAACCTGTACACGAATTATCTAGTAGCAGTTGTAATAGTAAAAAATGCGCCGCAACGTTCGATGGGCGTCTTGTTTATGGCCTCCTGCGACATGTGTTCCACGTCAAACTTTCACGTATCTGAGGTAAATCTTTCGAATTCAGGAAATTATGCAGACATGCTGGCAGAAAATTACATATTTTATAATTTAACTGTGCTGTAAATTCAACATGTAAATTATACAAATAAATTAAACAAATAAATTAAACAAATAAATGAAAGAAATAAATTAAACAAATAAACGAAAGAAATAAATTAAACAAATAAACGAAAGAAATAAATTAAACAAATAAATTAAACAAATAAATTAAACAAATAAATGAAAGAAATAAATTAAACAAATAAAAGAAAGAAATAAATTAAACAATTAAATTAAAGAAATAAGTTAAACAAATAAATTAAAGAAATAAATTAAATATATACAATATTAATTAACTACGTAGGGGCGCATTTTTTGCCTATACCTGCGTAAGGATTACTCACAAAGAAAATTTGTTTTATTCATAAGAGTGTAAGTCGCGATAAGAGCAATATTGTATCTGATGTATTTTCGGTTGGCGAGCAGACTATTTTTATTTTGTTTAGACTATTTTTAAAATTAATTCGTGCATGCATATAGAACATCCTGCTTTATAAATAGAGGTGTATTTGTTAAATAATCTCACTGTAACGTTCTAATTTTGTAATCGCTCCTTAGATTATTGGTCGGCAAGGTCGCGTGTCCGACGGATTTAATAATACATGTACAAGTGCATACATAATTTATTTATTATACAATGCATATTTAAATAATCGCTTCCGATTGACGTGCGATAAGATCGACGTATTTTTATCGGGCCGCTTGCTATTTATATAAATACGAACATTTACATAAATACATTACCTCCACATAAAGCATTACCTCCACATAAACGCATTACCTCCACATAAACGCATTACCTCCACATAAACGCATTACCTCTACATAAATACGAGTACCTACTTAATCGAGTTGGTATTTTTGAGATATTAATTAGATTATTTATGAGATCGTTCAATAAACATCTTTAGGTTGAAATGCTTCCAGGAGCAACAGCACAGCAAAGGTACACGAGATTCTCGTACAAAATGGCTGCTGACCTAACGTTGTCCTATTTATGGGTCATCAGTGAGTTCAGAGTACCGCACTGCGCATAGGCGCTGAAAATAGATGTTTAGTGTGGTTTGGTTAATTTAATAACACTAACAGCGTAACAGTCCCGCTGTTTTCTATCAAGCTCTCGTGACAACTGGTTTCTGCGAAAATCCTCCTCGGCGATTTCTCTTTCTGCTGAGAAGACGAGCGAGCAGTTTTGGCGATCGAAAACTGAGGCACGAGCAGGTTCAGCACAAAGAAAGTAAAACGCCATCCGAGAACAATAGCGAAATAACGAAGTTATGTGCGAGTGGAGGGTAAATTGGAAACTTGTTTACAAGCAAGGGCCGTGTTTATACGTACGTTGTATCGACTGAGTGCTTGCAATTACGCAAAGGTCGCTGCTGGGCTAGCGGTTGCTACATAGCTGAAAGCTGCTGCAGCGCTGCTGAAAAGGGGTTGCGAGGGAGGGCTGCAGAAGTTCGCTAAAATAATGCGCATAATATTCATATCCCGAATGTTAAAGTTTTCCATGTTTGCACAGAGAAGTATGTTCATTTTCCCCCATTCGCTGTTGGTTAGTTAGTTAGTTAGTCAGTTAATGTAAAGCTTATCAACTTTACATTGTTACGACCATCTCGTGTAGATATTGATTCGTGTACCTAATTGCCTTTGCTCCATTACACTATTGAAGCAGAACTTCAAGGGCATTTCATTACGACCATCTACATATGCAGGTACAAATAAAAACGTACCTACAGGTAACATAAAACATTCATCATCTTTCTGAGGCATTATTATGTACTCACCGGTTGTTGCAGCTGAGTGTGCAGAACTGCAGAGCGTGACCTGCGAGGGGTGATTCCGACGTTCTCTCCACGCATGATCGATTCCACCACTGGAAACAAACATCAGAGGTATTAAAAGGGGGAGTCAAATTGTAAACAACCGTCTATAGTTATCGAATTCCACAACAGTTCCCCCGCAGATTTTTGAAGTTAATTAAACAGGGCTGAAATTTGTTCGGGCGCGCTCAAAAAATAACAAAAACCCTTTTTAATGGTAATTGGGCTACATAATGCATGCACCCTGATAGCTGCAGCAATTGGGCTAACAACAGTAATTGACCTGAAATTGAATATTTACACTGTAAGGAAATATACTCGCTAGGTATTGGAATATATGTAGTTAACAATTATACCGAGGCAAATACGGTCACGATATCATATCTATGCATTTATACCCAAGAACATTTAGGAAAAATGTATTTCATTCATCCGCTTTTTTTCACTAAGATTGCAAGACTACCTACGTCTTTAAGTTTCCTGCAAACATTTCAAATTATTGTATAGTAGGTAGACTTTTATATAATGCAAAAGTTCCAACACGATGACCCCCTGGTCAGAAATGGTGTATATCTAATAGACCATTCTTGTGGGGTAGAACTACGTGGGAGAATCTGGTAGAAATCTCTTAACTATATCTGAGGAACACTTTAAAGACAAAATCATTCAAGTATCGGTAGACACATCCATCTAAACGGTCTTTTTACAATCTCATTTTGTATTTGTTACTCCTAGTATTTATTGATTTCAGTAGAATGCATATTTCTTCTAAAAGTTAATGAAATCTCACGACCAAAAATAAACATGATTTAAATAGTTTAAATCAATGAATGTTATTATTAGCAACTAACTAGCTGAGACAAAATATTTTCCAACTTGTCTTGTTGCAAATTAACATTTAGCCTGCATCACCAATCAGCAATTATTTATTCGCTTTCTTTTCCCATTTATAATTCCTAAAAAAACAAAACGTAAAAAACCGAACACAAACTAAAGTACAAACATTCAATCAACACAACGAGTGTAAATTTCATGCCATGGCCAAGTTTTTCTACAACTTAGAAAACCAGTTCCTGCGCTTACTAAAAATAAATTTGCATAACAAGGCATTGCGTAAATCTGGCAACAAAACAGCGTAACCGCAATCGCAATTTAACGCTCGAAACATTAATTTTTTTTCTGGAATAACCGCACAATGCATAAGAACTTTCCATTAGCAGCAATTTATTTGAAGATAATATCGGACAACTTACTCAAGGTTGCTCTATTATTTATTGTGATAAAATGTCATATAACGGTGCTAGAGTTATCGTTCGAATTTAAAAGTGTTGTCTGACCTATATTCTGCGCAACACGTATTCCATTTTATTATTAAAAATACGTATAGGTACATATTTATCGTCTTTTTATTAGCGGTGTTAATGTTTCTTTTACTTTTGTTACTTCAGCTTGATGAAGGTTGATAACGAAATGAAATAACGCAATCGCAATATGTTTTGTATGCGATCTATTTGTTTACTAAAGGAATTTTTAATATCCAAAACGTTTGATAGCAAGCATTTAATTAAATGGATGTCAATAAAACACATTTGATTTAAAAGTAATTGATGTGAAACGCAATTACGTATCTGATTGGAATAAACAGACACGCATGCATTTATTGATAGATAACGCGCGTGCAGCAAATAAAAGCTTTAATTCCATCCTTTCTAAAGCTAATTAATGGCGGGAGTTATGCAACTTTCGAATTATTCGTTGACTGAAAGTCGGCTGGTAATTAATTTGTTTAAGAAGCTGCGCTAATACATCTCTGTCAGAAAATGGGAAGTTCATTGGCCGTATTAATGCAATTTGTGGTTAGCTTGCACGGAAGCATTAGCGGGGATTACTTTTACTAATCGATTTTATTAAGTTGCAATAACGTAGTTGGAAGCGATTTAAAACGAGGGCATGTTTTTGGAGTTATTAAACATATTTTTTACAAAATTGGCTTATATTTTTTACATTCGCCTCTTCAAATTAAATTATTCCACTGCGCGGATTTTAATATTCCGTGCACAAATAAAGCTACCGTAACTAAATGGGATCGCCCACGTTAGTTGTTTTATTTTTATCGCTACACCAAGTCATTGGACTGGCTGGTGTGTGTAGTTACTTAAAATCTCATATCCTCATTTTCAAATTACAACGATCCTACAAAATAAATTAGGATTTTTTCTTTTCCGATTCTTTTTGTTCTACAGGTTTTTGAATGTCAGAGCGGTTGGTTATATACGTAAATGTAGCAAATATTTGAATAATTATAAATCTATTTTCAATTGCTTACCTCCGTCACCAATAAGACGCATCTGCACCAGAGCTGGATCCTCGTTGTGTTCCTCAAGTACAGTATCGTCTGTTACAGTCAGGTCCTGAAAATTAACAAGGATGTTAGCCCAATTGAATAGCCAGCATTATGCGAATGGCGTAATGGAAACGTATTTCTGGAATTGATCACGTTTTCCTGAATGTGAAGGCCACCAATGTGACCCGACCATTCATGTACAAATATTCATAAAATATTTCGCTTGCATTTATTCTAGCGAACTTGAGCAACACTTTGAAAAAGGACGAACCGCAATTTCTGTACGAAAAAGAAGACTTTGCGTAATCGATGGGAATCTTCAGTAATTTTCAGCATTTGGTTGCCATCTGCATACATAATACCTGTATTCAACGCAAATGAATTTCCATATCTCAGCAGCGGAAAAAATTACAATGCCCAATTTACCTATATGTAGCCTGGCGTAAAGAGCAGACTGCATTAATGTTACCAGTTTTGATCTATTTATCGCAGTAAATTCGCATTTAGCCAATTGTAGAGTGCGAGTGGTCTAAAATGTTCACAAACGGAATCCTTAATGCGGACCTTGAAGCGAGTTGACGATGCAAATTTATACAGCCAGTCGATTATTTATTACAGCAGACGATTTCATTCAAGAACTGTTTCGCAACCAGTGATTAACATACATTTGCAAGAAATACTCGTTTCTGTTCTGGAAATTTACAATTCAAACGATAAACGAAGGCATTTTTTATTTATGCGTGTTAAACACCTCCCAGGTACATGGCTCCAATCGCGGCATCTTTATTGCCTTATTTTTTTTGCGAAATTGCCAACGCGCTATTTATTTACACAAATATTTGCTCTCGGTATTTATAGAGCGTTTGTTACGCTCGCAATTAAAGGTATTTTAATTCCTAATGTAGGCGCCTGCATAACCGGCTTTAGTGCGTCTTGAAGCCTTATTGTGTTTGTCGATCCAGTTGGCCGTGACATATTTTTATGATACATGTCTAATTTAAATAACAATCTACTTCAGATGCACATGCAATAAGAATTATTATGTACTTTATTCATTCTTAGGCGTATTGCATTATGAATACATTTTTCATGATTAATGGTAGCAGCTACGGATCAATTTTTATTTCAGCGCGAAAGTATCGTTGCATTTTCTCGGCTTGTATCTATTTCTATCAATAAAAATAAAGGAGCAGGTATTATTGCGGGCGAAGCAATGTCGTTAAATCGAAATTAAAGTTCATTAATCAAAAGTGCGCCGTCCGTAATTGTTTTCGTATATCTTTTATAAGCTCGAAAAAGGAAATTAATGTGCGAGCTTGCCATCTTTTTATCTTCCATTATTAGGGGTTATATTTCATGAGTAATGAATTTATGACAGCCTTGTATTGTGCGCGGCCGCGTCATTGAATTACCCCTCCTTACTCTTACAAAGTTTTCTTTCGGGAAAGCTGCCGAGTTTCACCTCGGGTTGTAAACGGGCGGCGGAAACTTCCATTCAATAATTTTCAATTCAGAGGTTTTGCGATCGGAATACGAATTCGTCCATATTTGCCCATGATACAATTGCACTAATAATTCTCACGAACACGTTCCATTGGCTAACTAAATTGTCCCCTATGAAATTTGAATCATTGCTATTGAATCATTGCTATTTAATCATTGTTATTTAATCATTGCTATTTAATAACAAAAATTCCTAAAAAAGAAATAATCAATTATTGCGTTTGAACAGAAGTGAATGCGGAAAATGTTACGTAACGTTAATCGTTGTAGTATGCAAACATAATGAAGCTCAATGTGCAATTGTTCTTTTTTATCGTTTATCTTTGTCGAATCGCTTCACATAGCTATTTATTTCTAAGCGCCTTCTCTCGTACGAAATTGCTTCAATGACATCCAAACAGAATCCAGTTCGTTGAGTTATACAGAAAATGTATATCCGTATATAAATTCATGTAAATTGAAAGGTGAGCAAACTAATAATTTCCTCGGAAAACTTAGAACTGGTTTTGCTCCAGAATTGCTTGTCATGGTTGTTTTTCTCCATTGCATCAGAAGTAAATTAATTATAAGTTTAATGTGAGATGCTTCAAGCAACGTTTTTCTCCATAGGTAGCCTTAAAGGAAAATGCCTTTCAAGAAAAAAGTTGGTAGCGAGCGGAATTTTCTAGATGAAAATGTCTTGAAAATGCGTCCGGAAATAGCTTGATTGAAATGGTTTTATTATAAAGTTCAATTAAGTTTAAGAAGCTCCATAAAAGTTGAGAACAAGTTTTATTCCAAACTCGACATTAAAGAAAGTTACACCAAAGCATTTGATTTGTTAGCAGCTGCGGCCGGCGCAAGTTGCAAAACTGGAACTTCTCCGCTCTCACTGGGGGAGAACAAGTGTCTGGAAGTTTTGCGCTGAACCCGAGAATTGAGCAGAATCCGCCGCCGTCTTCCTCGGCACGCACGTGTCTCTCTAAACTATCTCCATTAAACTAACTTCTATAACTCCAGTTAGATTTCTCTCCCGGAACAAAGTTTTTCAACTCGCCTAGTAATGAATTCACGGAGTTAAACTCCGGAGACTTTAATTTATTTCCTTTTACTTTGTGAGTGCTCGCCGTTTGCCGGGCTCGTACGCAAAGAAAAGTAAACATCAAAGGCAAGCGGGAGACAATGACGCGAGGTGGATGTTATCATAATGTGCTGCATGGCCATTAAAATAATTTGTTTTCTTGTGGCCCCTTTCATTGCTGCAAACCAAGAGACGACCCGCTTCTCCGTCCAATTTCCCTTTCCTCCTCTGGTTTGCATTTCTAATTTAATTTCGGCGAGTAATATCTTTGTTTATGCAACACAAGGGAGTTGATATACTAGGCATTCGTTGAAAACTACATACAAACGTTTGTTATTGTACGTTTAACTCAACGATGTTGTTTGTGAATTTTATCGGTTTGCATCCTACACTACGAGATATCTAGGGCTAATTAATATTTTTAATATCTTCTCTGGTAATATAGAAAACTTCTCTGATTGATGTGGTGGTCGTATATCGCTGGATCACTGTGTTAAGTAGATACATAGTAATATGGAGCGAAACGAATCCCTATGAACATTTCATTTTGAAATGTTTTAATGACTATATTGATGTTGGACGCAGCTCCCTAGAGCTATAGCCAGGTATCGAGATGGACTTCAAAATAGCTTAGTAGATCCACATTTTGTTTTCTACAGACAATTTAAAGTTTGTGCAGACCATTCAACAGTTGGCTCAATTTTAGAACTAATTATTTGCATTTTGCCAAAATGTATTTTTTTTCTCCTCACTACATTATAATAATAAGTCCTTTATTGACTCAATCATTAGTTTACATGAGAATGACAAAAGAAAAAAAATATATATATATTGTGACGTGTGAGGTGGAGCCCTTTCAACCATTTAATAAGTTCGGCGCCCACCTCGATTGGGAAGTGGTACGAACTGACTTCTGTAATGACTGTCTAGTTATTTGGTATGAAGGATAGCGAGTTGAGTGGAAGGGTCTGGCCGTCGTGAACGCAGTCTTGGTTGGGGCGATGCTTAGCGGCCCCTTTCAACCTCTAATAGGGACGGCTCCCTACCTCGATTAGGGCATCAGAATAAACTGAGGTAATGAATGTGAAACAACAAACAAGCGTTCTAGTAGTGAAGGTATGCTAGCGGTGAACCCACGTGTTTCCGTGTACAAGTATGAATGTTGACAGGTGGCAGCCCTGTAAACCAGAACGCAACTCTGACAAGGTTATAGTTAGTCGAATTAGGGGTCCCTTTACCTGTTCGTTATACAAGGTTCTTGCGCACACGCTTCTTAAACATTAGGAAAGGTTCTCAAATGAACAAACGGGTTCGAAAGTTCGCGGACAAACGTTAGGGCACACAAATCCCATCGATCCCAGACCCCGATTCCAACAAAGAAGGTTTGAGATTCTGATCTCGGTCACAACCAGTTGGACTGGCACACACTCACAAATGTCTTCTTGACAAACCAAACCATA